>BQNB010111686.1:0-22301 GCA_026074375.1 Tanacetum coccineum | reverse complement strand
AATTCACCAACATTATTGTTGACGTTTTAGCATGTATTTTCTCAGGTTACTATTTTGCTAGTGGAGCATTGGGAGCATTTAAGCCACGCGGATATATATTTTTGAAGGCTTAATAACTTGAGTACCATTTGACAAACGTTTTGACAATATTTTCTATTACATTTCAAATGAAACCTGTTGAAACTCTGATATTTTATTAAATTGAATGTGACATTTTATTAAAACGTCTCTTTTGAGGTCGTTTTCTGCGACTTGTGCGTATGGACTATGAAGTAGCACCCCATTGTTACCATTCCGCTGCGACCAGATTTTTGGGGTGTTACAGAAACTTCTATCGGCACACGAATCAAATAAAATATAAGCATGATGATCATTGAGAAGGAACGTACCCGTGACAATGTTGGGACCCGGGTTAGCGTCACCTCCTCCTAGGACATATGCTTTGCTCTTGCTTCAGGAACTCTTGCTTTGTTCCCATAGTTTTGGTTCTTGACTTTGGGACAATCCTTCTGGTAATGTCCTTGTGCTCCACATTCAAAACACGTAACAACCCTCTGATTCGGCCCTGGATTCCCTTGAGTAGTTGTGGCAATTACAGCTTTGCAATCTCTTGTCATGTGCCTAACTTTCTTACAGTTGTTACACTTTATAGTACACTGTCCCTCGTTGTAACACCCCTATTTTTACATATAGCAGCGGAAGCTAATATGGGGTATTACTTCATGGATACAACAATAATAATCATAGAAAACGATTCAAAAGAGACGTTGTTCAAAAGATATGTTATCATTCGTTTAAAATCAGAGTTTTACAAAGGCCGGTCCCAAAATCTAGTTACATACAATGTGAATGATAACAAGTTTTAGCCATCTTCATGTCCATGCCACTTCTTGCCATAAGTTGCTCACCCATTCTGTGTTTGGATCAAACAAGTGGTATCAGAGCTTGTTGTGAAGATTTTGAATCATGAAGGGCATCCTAAAAATTTGCATTTAATGGCATATACATCTTCAGAAGTTTCTTTCCAGTTCAAGATTCTGAGGTAGATTATTGTCTCTAAATCATGTGGTAAAAGCTTATGCTACTCTCAAAGAAACAATATGACCGTTTGTCTTCAGATTACAAATGTCTCAAATTTAATTTGTATTTATAAAAAGCAGGTTTACTGTCTGTAGAAAGATAGACTAGTCACTTAAGAAAAATAAGACTGTGGTGTTTGTTTGAGAAAGCTTAAATGGTTTAAACTCTAAATAGTTTGACTAAGAGATAATGCCATAGTTGATACAAATGAAATGGGAAAAAAGCAGAGAAAAGAGAAAAAGAGATCAATTACAACAGACATTAGAAAAGTTTCAAAATTCATCCAAGTCTTTAAATGATTTACTGGAAAGTCAAGTAATTGACAAGTTTAAAACAGGACTAGGATATAGTGCAGCTACTGCAGCTTCTCCTGCAGTAGAAAGTTTTGTGAATTTATCTGATAAGTCTGATCAAATAAGGAATTCATTCAGTTCCCCCACTCTAACAGGGTATTTCATACCTCGCAAAACATGATCTTACCTTTATGGATAGAAATAGTTGAAAGTGAAAAATTGGATGTTACTTTTTTTTTTTTACTTTTTTTTGTGTTTTGTTACACTAGTAATGAAAAAGACAGTTGAAAAAACTACGGGTGTTTTAACATAGTTAATCTAATGCTGTTAGGAGAGAATGTTGTGCCTCAATTAATGAGGAGTTGGTGTCAGATGGTAAGAAGAAAACTGTTTTTCCTAATGTTTCTAAAATAAAATTTGTTGGACCTAAACAACCAGAAAAACAAGTTAGAAAACCAGTGAAGTATGCTAAAATGTACAGGTCATAAAGGCCTAGGGGAAATCAATGGAACTGGAATAATCAAAAGGCAAAAGCTTGGAAGTACTTTGTCGATAAATCAAGAAAGCCTGTATGTTGTGGAAGTTTTGAACACCTTATAGTATACCTGTAATCACAAAGAGACATGTTAATGTCAAAAAACAGGTTTAAACCAGTGTGGAAACAAACTCAAAGAGGGTGATTCAATCACTATTCATCAAGAATTACTCACCCTAATCCAAAAAGAAATATGATTACACAAGCTATTTGATGTGGTCCTGGGAGAAAAACAATTAATGCTGCTTAAGCCAAAAGCAAGTACATAATGTGTTAGGCTTCAGCAATGTTGGGTTTGGAATCCAAAGAAAAGAGAGTAATAAATATGTCTCAAGTATAAAATGCATCAGTCACTTTGAAAAGATTTGATTACCATTGATGCACAAGAAGATTCAATTCTGTGATGGCCTTAGGGTTCCCATAAGTAGATGATTTGGAGGGATCCTTCCAGACATGGGAGGAAAATATGCTCAAATTGGATGATGACATTTGGTTCTGATGGATACACAGACTCAGGGGTGGCATGAGCTAGATACAAGAATTTGAGCAGAAATTACTAATGTTGGTGCAGAAGTTGATTAATATTGTGTGATAATTACGCTGTACATCAGAAGGAGTGCTGCCAAGACAAACGATAAAGATGTAATGGCAGAGGATTTCCAGAGCAGATGTTTTAATTCAAGAATCTTCTTCAAAAGTTATTGTTGAAGATGAAAGTTCAAGAAAGATGAGTGTTGAAAGAATCCTCTCAAACAGAAGTTTAATTCAAAAAACTTGATGATTTGAAGGTAAATCACAAGTTTAGGGGAGATTGTGAGAAATTAAAACTATCTTTATTAGTAATGCTCACAAGTTATGAGTAAGTTATTATGCCAGTACTAACTTTAAGACTGTTGAAGAATTTCAAGACTGGCTGGTTTATAGGAGTTACCACTGCTGGCTTCAAGATTAATGTTGCTGCTTAAATTTATGTTGATCTAGTCAATAGAAGACTGATGTTAATGTTGTTGCTGAGTTAATGCTGATTAGTCAATAGACGACCTAAAGTTAATCTAATTTGACTGAGATTAATGCTGATTAGGTCAAACAAGAAGACTGAAGTTAATGATGATTGAATAGATTAATCTGATTGGAATTTGACTAAATATTTTGGAAAGTATTAAATTTGTTACTTCGTCATTGTATTTATACATTTGACTAAATATATAGAAAAGTTATTGTAAGCCATTAAGGACTCCTTAGTGTCTAAAAGAGTCTAGGCTCTAGTTTAGTATCTCATCAGCATACAAAACATCAGTTTTCAATATCTAATGTAGTTTTGATAGTATTCGTAGGAGGCTTCAAGTTGTAAACCCCTATCACTAAGTTAGCAGTGATGTATTAATATATTGGAAGGTGTTGTGTTTTTTCTTTGATGTCAATAATCATAATTCAATTGTTGTGATTGAATATACTTCTTCGTGATATAAAGCAGATTCGCATAGCTTATATCATTCAAATCAAATGTTTCATTCTTATTCTTTTTGCGGATTTATCAGGTATTAAACCTTACTTGTGGAAAACTAGTTAGGGGGGTTGAATATAGTTTACCACTTTTTATTTAAGGTTTTTCAAAGTGTTTGTAAAAATTATAGATTCGACTTTATGTGAGTTCAACACTTGCACAATATGATTCATATATACTATTACACAAATTAATATGTTGTATGAAGAATAAGGTAAGACAAGAGATAAAAGTACAAGAACAATACATAACCACAACGCGAGGATTATAGTTGGTTCGTTAAACGAAGCACCTTTCGCCCTACTCCACTCCCCGAGCACCTAACTCGAGAGTTTTCTTCACTAACTCGAGAGTTTTCTTCACTATGTCAACAAACTCCCTTATGGCGGAGAAAACCGTTTACAACATTGCTTACACCGATTTACGACACAAAGCTAAATGTCGAGTTCTAATCTTAGCTAGAACCAATCTATCACAACACAACTTCACGACTTGTTCTCTACTTCACAACTTCACGACTTCTTCACAACTTCAAGACTTCTTCATAACTTTGTGACTTCACTTCACCACACTACTTATCTCACAACTATCTAACACTACTTGGTAAGATCACCACGATCCAACTATACTTACAAAGATCGCCAAGATCTAGCTACTATACACAAATACAAGATATATAATTGATTTACAAATATGTGATATGGATGGAACAAGATTGCAATATACACTTGAGGTGTAATACTTCTTCACTTGATGATGAAAGTATTATTCTCTTGCACTTGAAGAATTGAGCTTGGATCACTTGGAAACAAAGCTTTATGATTAAATGATCAAAGGATTTTAGTGAGATGTGTGGGCTGTTTTAGAACAGAAAGAATGAGTGCAAAAGGTGAGAAAATAGTGGGGAAAACTCCAGTATTTATAAGACAAACTGGAGGAGCATCAGTCTATGGGCGGTCCCCTTAAATAGGTGGGCGGTCCCCTTAAAATTAAGGGGGCCGCCCGTGTATCTAAGGGGGCCGCCCGTGTATCTAAGGGGGCCGCCCTAGACTAGGGGCTCACTAGTTTGTCTTTTGTGTTGGGAGAATTTTCTGGAACTTTTCTAGCCGTTTTAGGTCCGAAAATTTAAATTTCAAAATGTTTATTTTGAATAAAACATTTCTTTTAATTGTAGAAAATGTTTTGTAATGTTTATAAAAATGTTTACAACATTTTATAAAAGTGTGAGGTTGAATAAAAATTTCCTTTGATCATAAAATGCATTAAGCATTTATTTATTCATACCTTGAAGTGATATAAATTTCGAAATGAAAATTTACTACTAATTACTTGTTTACGTTTAATTTTACATTGAACGTTTTTATATTTTATGATTATCAAAACGTAAAGATGTGAAAAATATTAGTAATGTTTTTAGGCATTATATTTTATCAACAATCTCCCCCTTTTTGATGATTACAAAATTTAAACTCATTAAATGTAAAATTATTTTTAAACAAGTATTTAGTGAGTTTCATGTCATTTCTCCCCCTTTTTGTAGAATCAAAAAGACATCGTCGAGAATTGCTAGTTAAATCGACGGAATAAATGCTCCCCCTTGATGTGTGCTCCCCCTCGTTCGAGGGCACCAAGGAATCGAGCTATGGTTTCTTGGCTACAAAAACGAGTTAGAACAATACAAATATTTCTAACATGTAGCAAGAAGGAAGGAAAAATATGACAAGTGCAAGCAAACATCAAAGCAACATATACTTCATTCATTTAGGACAATGTGTGTGAACAACACACAAGCATACATAAATAGAAAAACAAATATGCTTTAGAAGCATATTAATACATAAAGAAAAATCCTAAATAGCCATAGAAGGATTTTTTGACTTGCTTGCGACACAAAAGGGTTTGACGATTATTTGGAGGCATATTACGAGATTAGTTGGTTGGAGAGTTTGGAGCGGAGGCGGTTGTGGAGGGAAGGGTAATCTCTTTGAACTCGAAAGGGGTGATGTGGTGAAGTGAGAGGAATTTCACTCAATGATATTCCTCAATTAAGAAAGTAATTGTTTTTGGGTAAAGATGCAACAAGGGCAATACCCAACATGGGTTTCAACTTGGTTCATGTTGAGAGTATGTAGTAGGTTTGGAGAGTAATGTGATGAGGGAATGTTGCTTTGTTGTTGAGAGAGATGCATGACTAAGAGGTTTGATAGGTCTTGTAGTTGCTTAATGTCATCAACTAGGCTTTCTCTACTTGGAGATGGAGGTGACGTGTGTTGAGTTTGGTTGTCACTTTGAGGTGAAACTTGAGTGTGAGTTTCATGTGAGTTGATAGGTGAGATAGGAAGTGGAGGATGTGAGACAACTTGTTGTGATGTGGAAGTGTCCTTAATGTAAGGAGTTTGGTTGTCACTTTGAGATGAATTTTGAGTGTGAGTAACATGTGAATTGATGGGTGAAATGGGAAATGGAGGTTGTGAGACACCTTGTGGTGATGTGGTAGTGTTTTTGATGTAAGGATTTGGTAATTCTTGATTGAGGTGATTGTTTTCTTGAGATGGTTGATGATGAGGAGTGAGTGGTTTTGGCATTGGTGTAGGTAAGTTTACATTGAGCCCATTGGATGTGTTACAAGGGTTTAGTTTCTTCCTCCAAATGGGTTTCACACTCATTTTGGCTACCCTTGATGGTTTGGATGTGGGTTTGTTAGGAGATGTCATTGGTGAGGATGATTGCGATGATGATGGATGTGAATGTATTTATAGTGGAGGAAAGGTTTAAATTGGGAAGAATGAAACTTTTAAAGGGATCTAAATCCAAGTATGTTTATGAATTTAGGGAAAAGTAGCTAAGTCTAGGGGTATTTTGGTTAAAGGAGGTGAAATACTGTTTTTACCCGTGTTGCCTAGGATGGTCCATTAATTTAAGGGTCAGTCCCCTTAAAATTAAGGGGGTCGCCCTTTATGAATTAAGGGGGCGCTCCTTGGCATTCCCAGATTTCTCTAAAATTTGATTTTTCTCATATTTTATGTGAGGGTTTCTGTTTGGTGGTTAATTTGCAGCAAGTCCATCCTTTTATGGCAATTAAGATTTTTAGACATAGCACTTAAGCATTCACATTCTAACAATTTTGTATGACATGATGTAGGATACCTATTTCACTAATTTTGGCACATATTCATTATGAATTGAAGATATATGAGTGAGAATATATGAAATAGTTTTTTTTTTAGTTTTTTTTATTTTTTTTTCGTTTTATATTTTTTTAGTTTATAGTTTTTTTTTTTTCAGTTTTTTTTTTTTTTTTTTTTAGTTTAGTATTTTTTTTATTTATAGGTTTTTTTTTTTTTTTATTTTTTGTAGTTAGTTTTTTTATTTTAGTTTTTATTTTATTTTTTTAGTATTAGTTTTATTTTTTAGTTTTTAGTTAGTAATATTTATTTTTATTTTATTTTTTTTTAGTAGTTTTAGTTTTTTAGTATTTCTTTTTTTTATAGTTTTTTTTAGTAATAGTTTTTTATTTTTTATTTTAGTTTATATTTATTATTTTTTAGTTTTTAAGTTTTTTAGTATGTTTTTTGTTTATTATTCATTTTTTATTTTTTTTTTGTTAGTTTAGATTTCTTTTTAGTTTTTTTATTTTTTTATATTTTAATTTTTTTTTTTTTTTGTTTTTTAGTTAGTTAGTTTTATTCTTTTAGTAATAGATATAATACACACAGAATTTTCCTTGATAAGGGGGTTAAGCTAAAAACGAACCAAACTTTTGTGTAAATCCTAGTGTGTTCCTAAGTGCGACAAATGTGGAGTAGCGATTATTTCGACACTAAGACATGTAAAACTTAAGAAATAATCGAAGTGCTTCTTGATTTAATTTTACTAAACCAAGATTGTCGAAAATATATATTAGATTATATACTTTTGACAACAAGTAAGAGAACATTATGCATTTGTGAAAAATGTTTTTAGCATATCTCAATATTATGTGAAAATTTATTTTCATGTGCTCCTAGTTGTGAGAAAGACTTTTTGGAAAATAATAAATTGGGATTTTTGTATATATGTATAATGAGATATGCATTTGGATAGGAGAATTTGTAAAAGTTTGCTTATAGACTTTTCCCAATCTTGTGATTTTGTGTAAAATAGAAACCTAGACACAGAGGGAAAAAAATTGTCAGTCAGGTGGGTGGTCCCCTTAAAGTCTGGGTGGTCCCCTTAAAATTAAGGGGGCCGCCCTTTATGAATTAAGGGGGTCACCCCCTGTTAAAAAAAATTCTCAGATTTTTGACAAATGGTTCATTGATCTTTATTATGCCGAAAACTTAATCAATGTGTTCCATCATTCCTAAACCTAGACGTAAGTCGTTAAAAGGCTCACGTTTAAGTGGTTTAGTTAGAATATCGGCTATGTTGTCTTTTTTTTCGTTGGAACTTTTCTATAGAGATATTTTCCTTTTTGAACATTATCGCGAAGGAAGTGATGGCGAATCTCAATGTGTTTTGTTCGTGAGTGTTGAACGGGATTCTTACTTAAGTCTATAGCCCCTTTGTTATCACACATTATTGGAATGTCATCTAACCTAACACCATAGTCTATGAGAGCTTGTTTCATCCATAGAGCTTGTTGACATGCCTTTCCGGCGCTTACGTATTCCGCTTCGGTTGTGGAGATGGCAAGAGCGGTTTGCTTCTTTGAAAACCAAGATGTTAGAAAACATCCCATAAACGTACAAACACCACTAGTGGTCTTGAGATCTACGTAATCTCCCGCATGATCCAAATCCACATACACTATTGTTTCTATGCCGGATCCCTTAGGATACCATAATCCTAAATGCGTAGTGCCTTTAATGTATCGGAAGATACCTTAAACCGCTTCTAGGTGAGAGGTTTTGGGATCCTCTTGAAAGTGGGCGCAAAGGTAAACACTAAACATCATATCGGGTCTACTTGTCGTTAAGTATAATAAAATACCTATCATGCCTCTAAATTTGGTATTATCTACGGACTTACTTTCTTCGTCTCTTGTGAGTTTGGCTTCCGTAGACATAGGGGTTTTTATTGGCTTATAGTCTTCTAGTCCAAATTTCTTAAGCATTTCCTTAATATATTTTGATTGATTAAAAAATATTCCATCATCTAATTGTTTTATTTGTAATCCTAACGAAGGAAATTTAAGTTCCCCTCATAAGTTAATCATTTCGAACTATCATGCATGATCTTGCAAAGTAATCAACACATTTCTTGACAATTTGATACGTATTATAATGTCAATCGTCATATATTTGTGAAAATATGAGGATTGGAGTCTTTCTTTTCAGTGTAGAGTGTGTTATCTCTTCCATTTATGGTGTAATTTGGTTTATATAGAAAGGCTTTTAATCGATCGTACCAAGCTTTTGGGGCTTGTTTTAGACCATAAAGAGCTTTCTTAAGTTTATAGACATAATTAGGTTTTACGAATTCAATGAATCCTGAAGGTTGTGCCACATAAAATTCTCTAAATGATTAAACGTTATGCAAATGCACTCTTAAATCCATTTGGTATAATTTAAACGTCTATGAGCATGCATCACGCCAAAAGTATTCTTTGGACTCTAAGTCTTAGCTACGGGTTGCATATGTTTTGTCATAATCAATTTCCTTCTTGTTTGATTATAAACCTTGGTGCGACTTAACTAGCTTTGTTTCTTGTTTACTACACATTTTCATCGAGTTTATTTCTATATACCCATTTTGTTCCTATGATGGTCATATCCATGGGATTTGGGACTAGTTCCCAAACATCATTCGTTTTAAATTGGTTTAGTTCCTCTTGTATGGCCATTGCCCAATTTTCATCTTTTAATGCCTCATTTATATTTTTAGGTTCTAATGTGGAAATAAAGTAAAAGAAATTGCTTTTGTCTTGAGCTTGCGATCTAAGAGTTCTTTGATTACCAATAACATTTTCTAGGGGATGAGTTTTAGATTCTTTAATATTTACAATTTGATTATCTTCAAGATCATTGCCTATGAGTTTTGTTTTACTAACCTCAATAGCTTCTTCTTCGACTAATCATATACTTTCTAATGGTGATGTTTTAGGCAAGGTGAGTAAGTTTCAACGAATGTTACATTTAACGACTCTCCAACTTCATTGTTTGTTTGTTAAGTATTATGTAAGCTTTACTATTTTGCGAATATCCTAGGAAGACTCCTTCGTATGACTTTGGGTCGAACTTGGTGAGGTAATCTTTTGTATTAAGAATAAAACATTTACTTCCGAATACTTAGTTAAGGTTTGGTTTCCTACCTCTTAACAACTCGTGGAATTTTTCCTAAAATATGTCTAATGGAAACTCTATTAATTATATAGGTTGACGTATCGACCGCATTACACCAAAATTTTTGAGGAATGGATTTTTCGTTTAACATGGTTCTACTCATTTCTTGTAGAGTGCGATTTTTTCTTTCTATTACCCCATTTGATTGTGGAGTACGTGGAGCGGAAAAATTATGAAATATCCATTAAATCACAATTAGTTTCTGCTTTGTACTTCATTATCAAAATGCACGGACCATGAATCCATCTAATTGATACAATGGAACATCCTAAATGGTTTTGGATAATTTTGCTAAAATATTTCTAATTTTTTCATCTAGGCATTCGGTTTTGTATGCTAATATCTAGTCATGTGAATCCGAGAAATGTCATCTATATTTAAATTAGGTATAATCGATTCCCTCCATAACTTCGTTATGGCGGAGGGGTCCAAATCATTCCATGTGAAAGTAGTTCTAAGCATCTAGTTGTTGAAAACTAAATTTTTAGTCTTGTGACTTGCATGAGCTTGTTTTCAAATTTTGCAAGTTCACAAAAATGTCGGTCGTATTTAGTTTTGGTAGGTTTCTAAACTAATTCTTTAGATGCTATTGATTGGAAGTAATTGATTTAGCGTGATCTCCTATTTTCCTTGCCAATAGTGTGGGTTTTCGTCAATGTTGCAAGGATATTTGTCTTTCGGTTTTTTTCTCTAGTTTCATTACATATATTCCTCCTTTCCTAATTCCTTTACCTATAACCTTTTCGTCTTTGATTTTTCGCTATCGTGTTCGAGTAAATATTATTTGCATTTGATTCACATATTTGACCTTACACTAAGCAATTTTATATGTTTAATTTTTCTACCATGCTCAAGATTTTCAATTATTAAGGAGTCTTGAGAAATCGTACCTTTGCCTATAATTTTACCGCGCAAGTTGCTTCCAAAGATTACGTTTCCTCCGTTGTATGCTTTGTATGAAGAAAACAACTTTCGATTACCGGTCATGTGTTTTGAGCATCCACTATCTTTAATCCACTAAATCGGGTTCCAAGTTTATTCCTAAGCTTATTTCACCGGGCGCTTGTGCTACAAGCAAGTTTCATCTTTAGTACTTTCACATTTTTTCTTTCTCCCCACTTCTCCATTATCGCTCCATGCTCCTCCAATAAATGCTCTTTGATCGTTGTTCTTTGGCGGCTTTGAACATTCACTAATGAGGTAATTTGGATCACTACATCTAAAATATTTTCTTTTACTTTTACCATAACCATCATTTCTACTTCTTTGGAATGTTTTTCTATCGCCTCGTGGTTGTCTTACAAATCTTCCTTGTCTCTTGAAGAATTTCTTGAATTCTTTTACGGCCATAGCATACTCTTCGTCTTCACTATCGGAGCTTGAGCTATCTTCATCACTTACTTCCTTTTTCACCTTTAATGCAAGAGATCTACTTTGTTCTTTCTTGCCTTTGACCGTTTCGAAATCTTTCTTTATTACTTCTTCATAAACTTTCGTGTTTCAATAAGTTCATTAGAGGTAAGGTGTTAGATTCTTTTGATTCTTCAATCGCAATGACTCCCCCTTTTGCGCGCTTTTAGATGTAATGCCCTAAGAAACTCCTAACAAAATTCTTGCTAGAAAAACCTTCATCAAGTGCTTTTAGACTAGTAATAATAGTGTTAAATTTTTGCAATGGCGTTATTATTGATTCCTCTTTTGGGAATCGTTAAATGTGCATATTGTTGACCACAGAAGATCTATTGTTAGCTTGGACTTGATTATTACCTTGATGAGTGATTAACAAAAGTTATCCCAATTTTTTTTGCGGTTTGCACATAAAAATTTTTCGTATTTTTTTCGTGGCAAAGCATTATAAATTACCATTTTAGCTTCATTATTTTTAGCAAGTTTCTTTTTAAGATCATCATTTTGTTTATGAAAAGGTATAACTTCATCCTTTTTGGTTTCAGGATTATTTTGAATAGGAGGAAAATCACATTCCGGTAATAAATTGCAAAAGATTAGATTTCTTTTGATTTTCACATAAGTTTCGAATTATTTTTCTAATAAAATTACATCCATCACTTTCAAAATAGTGGTGTCCTTTACTAGATTTCCCTTCTAAATATTTTTTCGATTCCATAGATCGATTCAAGTTTTAAAATACAATTTATTTTAAAAATCTTGTTTAGCGTGCTCTGATACCAATTGTGGAAAACTAGAAGGGGTTGAATAGTTTTTACCGTTTTATTTATAGGTTTTTTAAAGTGTTTGTAAAAATTCTTGATTCGACTTTATGTGAATTCATACTTGCCAATATAAACAATATACTATCAAAACAATTAATATGTTAGGTATGAGAAAGTAATGCAAAGACAAGAGATTAAGAGTAATGAACAATCATAACCACAAGCAGTAGGATTGTAATTAGTGGTTCGGCATCACAACGCACATCTTTGCTCGCCTACTCACTCGCGAGCCACTTAACTGCAGATAGTTTCTTCACTCATGTCAACCATAGCTCCCTTATGCGGAAGAAAACCGTACTACAAGCGTTGCTTACACTGAATTTACGACTCAAGCTTAAATGTTGATTCTAATTTATCTAGAACCAATCTATCACAAACAGACAAGTCACGACTTGTTCACGATTCATTGGCTATTTATAGCACTTCAACGTACTCTCTTCACAACTTTCCGAATGCTATGAATTCTTCACAACTATCTCACTAATATCTACATACATAAATAGCCATTTTCTACTTGCACATCTACTTGGTAAGATCACACGACTCTAACTATTATACTTATTTAAAGTTCGCTAAAGATCTAAAGCAACTTTACACATAACAACCTAAGCCTATACAAGATTACACAAAATGTTTACAAAGTTATGATTATGGAATGCAATATCATACAAAATCAATCTGCACAACAACACACTCAAAGGTTGTTAAATAACTCTTAAACTGAGCTTGGTATCACTTGGAAACAAAGCTATATGATTTGAGATGATCAAAAAAAAGGATTTTAGAGAGGATATGTGTTTTGGACAAAAAGAATGAGTGCAAAATGTGAGAAAATAGTGGGGAAAAGTCCAGTATTTATAGGACAAACTGGGGGAGCGTCTACCTAGGGGTGGTTTCGTTAAATAGGTGGGTGGTCCCCTTAAAATTAAAGGGGCCACCCATGTATTTAAGAGGGGCGCCCTAGACTGGGGCCTCCCTGGTTTGTCTTTTGTGTTGGGGGAATTTTCTGGAACTTTTCTATACGTTTTAGGTCCAAAAATTTAAATTTTAAAATATTTATTTTGAATAAAACATTTCTTTTAATTGTAGAAAATGTTTTGTAATGTTTATAAAAATGTTTATAACATTTTATAAAAGTTTGAGGTTGAATAAAAATTTCCTTTGATCATAAAATGCATTAAACATTATTATTCATTCTTTAAGTGATATAATTATTGAAATGAAAATTTATATAATTACTTGTTTAGTTGTAATTTTACATTGAACGTTTTTATATCTTTGTGATTATCAAAAACGTAATGACGTGAAAAATATTAATAGGTTTTTACGGCATTATATTTTGTCAACAGACTATGCTCGATGACTTTTTTGATCGTGAAAACACAGTACACTTTGTGGCATACAGATAGTGTCTCTAAATTTTAAGAGCGAACACAACTGCTCCTAATTCGAGGTCGTGTGTGGTATAATTATCTTCATTGGGCTTAAGTTGTCGGGATGCATATGCAATAACCATGACTTTTTCCTTATTGCATTAACTACTGCTCTCGACCTTGATGCGGAAGCATCTCACTATAAACGACAAAGTCCATCGTTTCCTTCTATGAATGACTAAGATCGAAGCTTCGCAAAGTTATGTTTTAGCATATTAGAAAGCTGACTCTTGGTCTTATCCCCAAATATACTTCTTGTTTTTCGGGGTTAATCCAGTCAAAGGATTTGCAATCTTAGAAAATCTTTGATAAATCTCCGATAGTAGCCGGCTAGTCCTAAGAATTGGCGTATTTCTGTGGGTGTGGTAAGGGATGCCCAATTCTTAACTGCTTCAATCCTAAGCTGGGGTTCACGTTGAATTCATTGATATTCATTATGTGTCCAAGAAACTGCCACGCACGAAAGGATCAGGAAATCACATTTGGGGAACTTGGCATACAATTTTACTTTTTGAGTAATCCATATATGTATTCTTAGGTGTTGCATGTTCTTCTTTGTTAGGGAGTAAATAAGGAATTTCATCGATGAATACTATCATCAAATTCTATCAGTATGGTTTACACACACGATTCATGAGATCCATGAACACAACAGGTGCATTAGTTAAACCAAATGGCATCACTTGGAATTCATAGTGTCCGTACCGCGTTCTGAAATCAGTCTTGGGAATATCTTCATTCCTAACTCTCAGTTGATGATAGCCTGATCTTAAGTCAATTTTTGAGTAAATACTCAAACCTTGAAGTTGGTCGAATATATCGTCGATCCTGGGTAATGGGTAAAGATTATTTACAGTGAGTTTATTCAACTCTTGGTAATCGATACACATTCTAAAAGATTCATCTTTCTTTTTAACAAATAAGACAGGAGCTCCCTAGGGCGAAGTACTTGGTCGGATAAAACCTCGGTCTGCTAACTCTTGTAGTTGGTCAGACCTGGGCGTTTGACACCGTCGGGGTTGGTGTGACCCCGTCACAGGTGTTGTGGTGACGGCGTCACTTGTTAATCGTGACGCCGTCTCCACAGTATGTGAAAATGAAATTTTTGTTTTTGATGAAAAATTTCCTACACTTGATTCCATAAGTTAGTTCTTGTATGGCTGAATAAAACCTGAGACTTAACAATTCAATCATATGACTCGATACTAATGCGAATTAATCTCAACAATTCATTAATCATGTTTGAATTTGGCTCAAAAGCCGGATAAATGCCCCTACACTTATTGTTTGCAAAATACCTTTGATTGAAATTAAGACGAGGTTAAAGACAATACAAAGCATGATTACAAGATAATTCAGACATAATAAAACAAATAGAAAAGAATTAAAACACACATGACACTCCTAATTTGCGGGAAAGGTAAATTGGGTTGCCTCCCAAGAAGCGCTTGTTTTTGTTCGAGTTACGAGCCTGACTCTATCTTTATTTAACAAATAAAGAGGAGGGTTCCCCTACACTTAAGTTCAAGTGCCGGTGATAGTAACGGTACACACCATTGTTGTGAGAAGGGGTCATATGCTGAAAAATTGGCTATTGAATTACATGCTCTAAATGGTGTGTCTCATTAATCCTAACCTTCTCTGCATATTTTGGTCTAACGGGTGAATTAAGTCCTCTTCCTAGAAGAGAAATTTCCTTAGATTCTAATTTCCAATCATCTCCTATCATCCTCAATTTTGAAAAGTCAACACCTAAGGATCTACTATGTCCTAATAAACCCGGTTTAAATCCATAATGTTTCTTAGGGTCATCTACATATGGGCGATAATAGCAATACAAATCCCTAAGGTGGAAAGACGCCATAAGAGATGAAGGTGGTGTATGAATGGTCAAATTATCTAACACCTCCATTGATTCGTGAAATAGTATACATATAAAATAACACAAATGCAAATCTCAACCAAATTCCCTTAACCAAGGCAAAAGGTCAAAATCTACACAAAGAGATTTTGTATATAAGAATCAATTATAAAAAGATTCCGGAAGAGATATTCCCGGGTCGTATGTCCCAACGAGGCTGCAATTGAAAGTAATCCTGGTTTGATGAGAAATTGAATGATGGAGAATATTTAGATATGATGGAAACACTGATGTAATTACAACTAAAATTAATTAAATAAAACCTAATTTAATCTACGGGAAACAAAATAGTTATAGGAAATCCAAAAATTAAAATCTATACTAAAATACGGGAAAGAATCAGGTAATCGGGGAATCCTAAAATGACTAAAAATTAAGAAAATAAAGCTAAATTAAATAAAAATCAAATTAAATTCTAATTAAACTTAATTTGTAAAATAAAAAAACTAGAATAAAACGAGGTCGTTTGCAAATGTAAAACGAAAAAGAAACGTAAAACGCATTGGTAAAACCGGTCTAAGACTGAATTTATAAAAAATTAAACCCTATACAAATGGTTATATTTTCCTAGACACTAAATGACAAAAGAATATTTTATAAAAAAGAAAAATATTTTTTTTATTAATTTTTTGAATTTTTTAATGATTTTACGCACCCGGTAAAACGGGTCTAAGACTGAAATTTAAGAAAAATTAAGCCTACACTAAATTTTATATTTTTCCTAGACACTAAATGACAAAAGAAAATTTTATAAAAAAGAAAAATATTTTTTTATTAATTTTCTGATTTTTTATGAATTTTCAAAGAAAAAGATATTAACTACAATCTATTTTAATTCCTAGAAAATACAACTTTAATGAGAAAAATATAGAAAAATGGTTTTAAGATACTAAAAGAGTGCAGAAATTTAATGGAATGAAAAGCCCCAATTTCTATTGGCTAATTGAACCCTAATTTGCTTAATTAAAATTATAAACCCTAATTAATAAAACTAAAAACAAAAATATTAACCTTTTTTATTTAACTAAGAAAGACAGGGTAGGAATTGAAAGAAATGAAAGTAGAGGGTAGGCGGGTGAACTATAGAAAATTTACACTTCAGTTAAAACGAATAACCCTGAACTTTAAGAAAAGTACGAAACAGACCCTACGATTGCAGCTTAATTTGCTTATTGAAAAAGTGGCTTTCAGCCAAAACTCAAAACTACAAAGTTGTAAAACAGCTTATTCCTAGCAACTTTAACAAAAGCACTTTGGACTTTTAACCAAAGAATAAGCTAGAAAATAAGCTGTAAGTTTCCTGTCACAGAAAGTAGCTATTTGACAAGCTTTTTAGGTTTTGGCTTATTGTGAGCTTATTACTTAATGAAAGCTGAAACTAAAAGATGCTTATTAAGACTTAAGATGTGTTTTAAAGGGATCTAAACTAAAATTTACCAAGAGTTAACAACATTAGAAAGAAAATTAAGATGGAAAAGTGCTAAGTTTTTATGAAATGTTTTTAAGCTTTTTTCAAGTAAGCTAGAAAGCTTATTACTAAACTTTAAGTGCTGAACTTTTGAAAATAAGCTAACCTAAGTTCCTTGAACTAACCTAAGTAAAAGGATTTCAAACTTTCTTATGGAAAATGAGAAATTTTAAGAGTGAAATGGCTAGATCATAAACTGATATGCTGTTGCTGTCATTTAAGCTTGCTGATGCAATGTGCAAAGGACCTAGTGCAGGCTAAGGTTTGAGCTTTAGGATTTCTAAACAATACACTAAGTGCATTTACAACTTAATTGGCAAAAGTTAACAATAGGAACTAAAAGCACACCAAAACCTAAAATGTCCTACTTCATTCTTCTGCCCTGGTGCTAGAAAAGAGATTTTAGACTCTAAGTTTTTGAATTCTACTATTTAATCTCCAAAAGCTTTTTAAAACTTCAACATATACCCTAACTCAAATGAATGAACAGTTTTGACAAGTTGATTATGACTTTAAGAGTCAAAGTAGACTAATCCCAAACACACCTTTAAGAGAAAGCTGTCAAATTAAATTGCACCTAAAGTCTTTTAAACACTAAAACTTATAAAGCTTTTTATCTACTTATACTAAAATTAACCTAATAAAGCTATTTAAGCAGTAAAACTTGCAGCTTATTTGTGATAATAAGCTAGTTTATCTACTAGCTTAACTAACTCTATATATGACAGAATTGAAAAAGTGAATTCTAACTTTACTTTAAACTAAACCAGCCTTAAAACTAACAAACTTATAAACTAACTAAGCTAAGTAAACAGGATTTAAGCATAAGATAAAACAGAAAATTTGAATTAAGCTAAATGAAATTTAAACCTTTTTTATTAAAAACAGAAAATTTACAACAAAAACTTATAAGTAAAGCTGAATTACATTAAAATGCTTGAAAGAAAGACTGAATTTAAATTACACTAAAAAAAACATAGTAAAAAATGGTGTGTTTTCTTCGGCTTGCTTTCTTCTCTCTTATAGCAGCTGAAAAGTCTTTGGCTTGTGTTTGTTATGAGAGTAGAGAGTTCCCCCAGCAATCCTAGCCCTCCATTCGTTCTTGTACACCATCTCACCATTAAAGGGGGTGCGGGTTTTAATTAAATAAGCAACTCTCCACCAAGAACACTAGAACGATTTGAGCAAAAAATTCACCAATTGAGGTTTTTATCCACGAATCTAAGCTAAACCATGTGTTACTAAGTGGGTATAACAAGATTAAACACACACTAACACTTGTTTCTTTGTAAATCTTCCAATATGAAGCAACTCTCCACGAAGAACACTAACCTTTTAAAGCTTATAATTCGAACTTGGAGCTTGTATAACCCACGAAATTGATACAACCTAGCCTCTTTGATGTGTAGAACAAGAGAAGATCAAGATTAACAAACAAATAAGCCCAAAAATTTTTTTGAGCCGTGGGGTTTTTTGTCACAATATAAGCCACGAATTTGAGCTTGTTTTACCACACGAATCCACACGTAGCTCTGATGCCAATTGTAGGATCCCGTTAACACTTCATAACATACAATCGATCACGAAATCGGACTAGAAATGAGAAAGAGAGAGTTGTTCTAGAGAGAGAAACTAGAGAGAGAATTGAGAGAGAAAAGAGAAAAGATATTTTAGATATTTTGAACAACTTACTCTTTTCTAAATAGAAAAGAGTTTATATACCCCGTCGCGTTAAATGACGCGCGGGATATTTAACTAGGACCCGGGCTCGGGTTTTGCTTGGGATTAAACCCGAAACATATACAATATTAGATTATCTATCGAGCCCGATTCCCGATATTATCCTATTACAACATTAACTAATTAAAGACCGAAGCTCCATCGTAGAGTGACCGAACTTCCTTGTTCGACTCAATAAATTGAGGCTAACACATTCCCATTGCCATTCCTGTGGTTCTTTAGCTTTGGGCAATTCATGTTTATGTGCCCAGTGTTACCACATTCATAGCATGCCCCATCCTTCTGATTGTTGTTGTTGTTGTTGTTGTTGTTGTTGTTTTTGACCCGACAGTCATTGGTAGCATGACCATACCTCTTGCAGTTTCCACACTTGGGTGCATATTGCCTAGTGTGGTGGTAATTTCACTTGGTGCACAGAGGTAGACTTCCAGTATAAGCCTTCTTTTCACCAGAGCCAGCAGTGTATGCCCTGGCTACATTTTGCTTCTTGTGGGGTTGTTGATTATTTCTTGATGAATTATTGGCCTTCCTCTTGTTGTCATTCTGCCTTTTCGCATAAGTGTGGAGTTTCTGATCCATCAAGTCGTTAGCCAACTCGATAGCATCATCAAGAGTTTTGGGTCTTGCAGACATGACATTTCCATGAATGTTATCAGAGAGTCCACCGATGTACTTGTCAACCTTTGCGGTTTCATCAGCAAGAAATTTGGTGCACATCAAGGCCAGTTCCTGGAAACGCTGAGTGTAAGCTGCAACATCGTTTCCCTTGACCTTAAGATTCTACAGCTCAATTTCAAGTTTCTTGATTTCACCCTTTGGACAATATTTGTTCGTCAACTTCTTCTTGAGAGTTCCCCAAGTCATAGCGTAGGCAGCATCATGACCTAAGGTTCTCACATGACCATTCCACCAGGTTAGTACAATACCTAGTAGAGTGCAGGTAGCGAATTTCACTTGGTTGTCAACAGCACAATCGCTAATGTAGAATACTGATTCCATCTTTTCGAACCATTGTGACAAGCCAACAACGCCTTTAGTTCCCTTGAAGTTCAAGGGTTGGCATTTCATGAAATCAGTGTAGGAACAGACACATGCAGGTTACACAGGCCTTCTGGGTCCTCCACCTGAATTTTGGCTTCCGTCATCCTGAGAATTGGTAGAGTTTCTTAGTATTGCTTGATCGATCATAGCTTGGATGGCTTCTGGAGTCATGGTGACATTTGCTCCATTTCTTGTTATAGGCATGATTCTACTAAATCACAAGAATACAATGTACGTGAGATACAATCATATTGTCGATACAAATAGATTATGATGATAATAACTAAACCACAACACAATGGAGAATGAATAAAAATGAGATCAGTCATAACATAACACATCAACATTTCATAACATAATGTCGAATTATACACGATTTATTTGGATAAAAAATGACTACTAATGATTTAGTACATAAAATGAAAATACGTCCTAGAGTCTATTAGCTGGGAGTTACCCATAAAACTTAATACACTCTACAAGATAGCTAGAAATGAAAAGTAAAACTAACAGCTACTACCGGTGTCCTCCACCATATCAATCTGAGCTCTAGCCTCTAGCACCTGGGTACGCATCATTTGTCTGACTACAAGATCCTCAGCGCTCTGGCGCTGACACTCCATACTACTCATGTGAGTCTCCAGTGTCTCAAGTCATGCCAATAATGCCCTGTTATGAGCCTCAGAACTAAGGTAAGCCTGGTGTACCTCACGCAACTCTGTCTCATAAGCAGTCCTCTGGCCTCTCACTACATCAATCTCGAGTCTAATGTCTCTGCGATCAGTCCGAGCGTCATGAAGCTGTGTATAGAAATCCTCACTCTCTCGCCTGCGAACCTGTGCCTGGTAGCTAACCCTCAAGTTGACTTCCTCAATGGAAGTCATCATCCTATGCTTAGAATCCTATAAAGCTCTAACATAACCCACATCCTCTGCTCCGTCAGCAGCTCTAGCAATAGTTCAGGCATCATGACCAAGACTACGAATCAAACCCTGTCATGCCTTAACATTATCAACAGAATCATACTGACCTCTAGGTGGTCTAGTAGCAGCAGTAACAGAACTCCCTGCTACATCACACCCAGGTGGGGGAGCAGTAAGTACAAATCTCCTCCGAAGTGGCATGTCCTCTTCGGGGATGTTGAGGATGGTCATCTAGCATACAGAACATGGTGCATCCCTATCGACCTAGTGGTGCCTGACAAAGGCAGGGTTGAGTGTGGAGGTAGAGTTGCAACAGCATACTCAACAATGCGTTGCCTCTATAGAATGCTGACATATGGCTAAGTCATACGTCTTCCCGTGCCCTAACGGAGACGTGTTTGAGAAAAAGGACCCTAGTCAAAGGTGACTAGGTGTAGGTGCAGACTCATCAGTCTTAAATGCCTCTGTATCCCCAGCTGGGGGAACATGGTCAACAACAGGTACCGTAAAAGGGTCGGCCGGAGCTAGGTGCTCCTCCTCCTCTTCGTCCTCAGTTGGCTCCTCATCCTCATTATCAGTATCATCATCATCGTCATCATCATCGAAGGGCTCATCATCACCATCCTTTCCATCAGCAGGGTAGTCAGTATGATCCTCCTCGGGATCCTCCTCCGAATCCTTATCGTCGTCCTCAGGCTCATCTGGATAATCAATAGAATCCCCCTCCATCGACTATGAGTCAGCAATGTGTCCAGGTGACTCAGCAATCGGCGAAGCATCATCAGTATAAGGTTGATCCTCGACATGAATGTCATCATCTGATGGTACATGGTACTCCGAGTGCTCAGGCTCCAGAACGTATACTGGTACATACTCGTCCAATTCCATAGGGTCATAAGCAGGTGACAATGGTGGTGCCTGCCCTTGTTGGGAAACCTCCTCGTAGGGGTCCATCTTCGGAAGCTCGTCGGCATTCACAAGCGGAATACCCCATGATGGTCCATTTGAATCAGAGGATATGGACATATAGGTAACTGCAGACGATGTGTTGCTTGATGACATGGCTAATCTGTAACCATAATATAAACTTGTATAAGTATATTATATAAGGCTAGCAGTAATATACGTAATGTAATATTAACACGTATATAACCTATGTAAGCACTTAGTATAATCAACTAATGCTAAAATGATGCATGACATGCAATCATGTATACTAGATGCAAACCAGATGCAACACTACCCGTTTGCATGTATGTCCATTTGAAAAAAAAAATTGAATGACGCAATGTTTGAAAAAAAATGATTATCGACCAAGTAAAAAAAACATTTGACCTGGTTCTCTATAACCTTGGCCCTAGATACCAATCTGTAACACCCCCAAAAGGGTCGCAGCGGAATATGATGTTTCAAGGGCATTACTTCATAGATCAATAGCACAAGATATGAGAACGATCTCTAAAAGAGTCGTTTAAAACTGATACATTGGATTTTATAAATTGTTTGTTACAAAGCCCTTAGGCTTAACTTGTTCAACTTGAAAATGTAAAGATTTCACAACATAACAAATGTCTAAAATGTAATACATGCAAATCTTTATAGCAATATGACTGCAAAAGACGACCATCCAATGTACCCATGACTTGCACCTTATTGACCTGAGAAAACATGTCTAAACTGTCAACAATAATGTTGGTGAATTTATAGGTGTATAAATTAAATGAGGTGGATGTAACATTTCTCATTTTCGTGTCATTGTACGACTCTATTAATGATCACTATTTATTTTAGTCCGATACGCGTTTACTT
>BQNB010111685.1:0-12393 GCA_026074375.1 Tanacetum coccineum | reverse complement strand
TTTTTATCAGAAAAATGATTTGAAAAACAATGGCGCAAGTTTCGTGTTATGAATCATCCGTTAAGTCGCTCAAACGAGTCACGAACTATTATTTTATAAAATAATACTCACAAGTTACACATTTGGTCTTAGTGGAAATATTTACACAACTTACCCTAAACTAATATACACTTGCCACTTTTAATTATAACTTTTTTTTATATATATAAATTTTATAACACATTTTCATTTATAAAAAAAACACACACACACTTCATACATCTTTCTCCTCTCTCCCTCCCCATTTCCGGCAGCCCCCCCTCCGCCGGCCACCACCACGCCGCCGCCGGAAAGCTTTTCCGGCGGACTTTTTCGACCGAAACAAAAAACGATTCTCATCACCCGATCTACCCGCTCCCCATACCACTCGCCGCCACGCGCCGTTTCCCCCCTCTCTTTCGACCGACGACAGCCACACCACCACCATCTTCATCATCATCGTTATCTCCACCACCACCGACGCACTAACACCACCACCTCCATCATCATCATCACCACGACAGCCCTCCCTGCTGCTACTCCACGACGACCACCACCACAACACCATGAAAGGGTGCGTTTGGATTCGGGTCAGCAGTAAGGGTTGCGTTTGGTTTGGTTTTATAATCACCAAAGGATGCGTTTGGTTGTTATAAACACCACCAAGGGTGCGTTTGATTTTCATGCCAAAGAGGGTGCGTTTTGGTTGGCTGCCACCACCACAAGGGTGCGTTTGGCAGTCAACACCACCACAAGGGGTGCGTTCGGGTTGAGTTATAACCCGAAAGGGTGCGTTTGGCTCTTAATAAATACCACGAGGGTGTGTTTGGTTCGGATTAAGCACAACCAGGGTGCGTTTGGATCTGGTTCAGCAATAGGGTGCGTTTGGTTGTGGTAATCAGCCCAAGAGGGCGTTTGGTTTCAGGTTTAACACCACTAAGGTGCGTTGGGTTTATGGTAACAGCCCAAGGGGTGTTTGTTTTGTGGTTAACACCGAATAGGGTGCGTTTGGATTAGCAGAAAAACCGATTAGGGTGCGTTTGGTTGCTTAAAAACGCACCAGGGGTGCGTTTGGTTTCGGGTCAAACAGATTAGGGTGCGTGTGGTTTAGCATGAAACAGACAAGGGTGCGTTTGGTTTGATTGGTCTTAAACACCGAAATGGGTGCGTTTGGTTTTGTAGAAACATGTATAGAGTGTGTTTGGTTTAACGGAAAACAAATAAGGGTGCGTTTGGGTTTAGAGAAGACAACAAAGGGGACCGTTCGTTTGGTTTTGCACAAAGATCATCAAGGGTTCGTTGGTTTATACACTTGACTAATAAAAATAACACGAGATATATAAATTATAAGCTGGATATATATTGGTGGTTTAAATTGGTTAAGTAAATATGATGTTTATTATTTGTTTTAGTTAGAAACAAATTAGGGGTGTTTGTGTTGCAGTGTGACACAAAAGGGTGCGTTTGGTTTATACAAAATGACAATTATATATCGTAAGGTTTTAAAGATATATTAAAACCGGATAAATAATGGTGGTTAAATGGTTAAATAAATATGATATATATTATTTTGTTAGGTTGAGATATAATAACATATATACATATTATATATTATATATTATTTTGTTAGGTTGGAATATTGAAACGCGAGTATAATTGCAATATATATTGATTAAGGGAAAATATTGGGTTTTGAGAATATTGGGATCGAAAGGACGAAGTTATATGGTTTTAAGATTTTTAACTTGTTGTTTTATTACGATGACCCGATAAACAGAAACGTACAACGATACTTTTACAAACGATGAACAACAATTTTAGCCACGACCCGTCGAGGGAAAGAAATATTAAGTTTTAAATATTATTTTATTTTTTTATAATTGTCAGCTATATAAGATATATATATAATTATTGTAAAAGGCTTTACTCAAAATCGTTTAACTTAATTGGTAATCTTAAAACGTACGATTTCGTTTACATAAGAACCTTTTATTCAGTTAAGTGGTGATTTCAGAAACGGGTCAAACTAATTGGTTTAATCATTTACTCACACTTATTATATAATACTTGCAAAGCATTATATACGTCACATTAATCTTCGGATTGTTTTTATCAAAACTTTAAAACGTATGTTCATTTTATGCAAAACTCCTTATTAATTTAATTGGTGATTTCCGAATATGTGTCGAATAGTGTTATTTTAATAATTATTTTTCACGTGACGCTTATGTAACTTTTCTTAAATATAAATACATGCCAAGAATTATATACCTGATCATTTTTCATATGTAATATATACAGAGATATATTACATACCTTGCGTTACTTTTCAATCTATTTATTTAACCAACCATCAAACTATTACAATTTTAAATCTAAATCATTTATCAACATGTCGCGTTGATGCAACCATATATCGGGAAACCCAAATTTATTACTCTAGGCTAGTGGGACTTAGCTGTTAAGATTAGTTGCAACGTCTTGATCGAGCCACTTCGTCTTCCGTTTGTGTTGCGCATATTAGATGCCTATTTGTCAATCGTTCTTCATCATCAAGGTGAGTTCATAGCCCCACCTTTTCTCTTTTAATGGTTTTCTTAAACTGTTTTTGGGGTGAGAATACGTGCTCGTTTTACTAAGTGAACTTATTGATTTCTACTACGTAAGCGTTACATGATTATTTTTACTAAAGCTTGATTTGTTTACTACATGATTTGAGATCGTGAATACCTATATTTGAAACCGTGAATTTTAGACATGATTGTTTTACTACGGACACAAGTGTTTACAAAGTGTATGCTATCCAGATTACTGCCTGAATATTATTGCTAAGTTACCTTATTGTCGTGAAGTCCCTATTTATCATGAACCGTTAATTGCTATTGTAGTAAGCGCGAGTGTTGTGGATAGATCTATCGGGACTGACAATCCCCACCTTTCCTTGGGTCACTAGTTTGATCAAGGTGCATTTAACATTGAGAGGTGTCCGGGTGTTGGCAAGCATCCTATATTCCGATTGGGGCAAAAATCTAGTTAAGGCTTCGGGGTCATGAGCTTAGTGCAATAATACAAAGTGTTGGACATGATGAATGTGTTTCTCTTGTCTACCTTACCTATTTTGGACTATGGAATACGTACATAGTCTGCTATTATTTGTTTTGGACTTCGGAATACGTACTTAGTCCACCATTACCTAAGTCTTGTGGTCCACTTTTAAATACTTCTTGATTTACTGAATTACTACTTGGATTTCGGATGGATTTCGGAAATAACACTTTTAAATGTTGTAACGCTACTTTTCTTCTTAAATTATTTCAATACTGCTTTTTACTTAAACCTATGAATTCACCAACATTATTGTTGACGTTTTAGCATGTATTTTCAGGTTACTATTTTGCTAGTGGAGCATTGGGAGCATTCGAGTCGCGCGGATATATATATTTTTGAAGGCTTAATAACTTGAGTACTATTTGACAAACGTTTTGACAATGTTTTCTAATACATTATAAATGGAACCTATTTAACTCTGACATTTTTACTAAATTAAATGTGACATTTTATTAAACGTCTCTTTTGAGGTCGTTTTCTGTAACTTGTACTTTGTGCCTTAAAGTCGCACCCCAATGTTACTATTCCGCTGCCGTCCGATTTTGGGGGTGTTACAGATTGGTATCAGAGCCAAGGTTATAAAGAACTAGGTTGCATATTTTACCCTAGACTATAATCGTTTTTACAAACATTGCATCACATCAAACATTATCAAAGTGAATACATACTACTTGCTTATGTGCTTACACTACTTGTTGCATTATGTGCTTACATGACATACATATATATAATATATATATGTTTACATCCCTTTGCGTATATCGTACATTATTTATATAATAGTTATTTATATAAATATCAGGACGTCTTCTTAGACATTGTGAGTTGCACAATGGTCTCACTTTGTTCTCAGACATTGTAAGTTAAACAATGGTCCCCAGGAATATTTTTCATAACTTTATACAATATCATATTACGCGAAAGCCGTCATAATTCTTGTTTGCATGGGATTATGTATGAATCTAAGTATTACAAATCTTGTATGGGCGGGACTTGTAATAGGAGGATTGATACGATAATTGCTATACTGACTCGTTCATAATGACCTTTATCTTATTTACTTTAACCGAGTACTCATTAACTGTCTTGAACACTATGTCGATTTCCCTTGATTATTTCACTCTCCGTCTCCGAAGACGAGTTTCAAACACTCGTCCCATACTCAGTAGAGTACATGCATCGTCATGTCATCCACCACCTTGAAAACTTTGTGTGTATGCGTGTTGCATCAGAAATTATTGAGTAGGATGATTTATAATCTCTTTATTTAAAAGGATTGGGACGCCTCTTCAGTTAAATAAATAAATTGTAAATCCCCGAACCATAAGTTTATCATTTCTTACTTACATAAATTAGGACGCTCCTTTATGTAATTAATGAATTATAAATGAGTGGGCTTAATGGTATCCGATATGATACGAGTATGAACTCGAACCCGATAATCACCGGAATCACCGGAATCCGTTACAAAGGTTTAGAAGCACAATAGTGTCTTGCCAACATAGCGCAGAATCTTAATGCCTCGCTTGGAATTACCTTATCTCATTCCTAAGTTATTACTTGTGATGTTGCTAATCCTCGCGATCACGAACTGTTCATGGAACTAACAGACTTGTTACACACTTGAGCTAATGGAGTTAATTCATCTTCGAACTAACGACTAAGTACCATATTCCGCTGTCCATTCCCATTTGTTGAACTTTATTATAGGGATACTGTTTCTCGAAATGTCCTCATTCTCGGCATCCCATCACCAGTTGTTGTAATTACTGACGATATGGTCGCTGCTGTTGGGTCCTGGAGCGGTCCCAGCTGGTACAACTTTATCCAATAGGTAATGCAACCCTCCTTAAACCAGATAAACACCTACCGACAAAATAGATAGTCGAACTATTCAATTCGGGCCACTAGTACGAAGACTTAGGCCGCGATACATCCTGGAACTGCCAAGTAAGTTGGGTACTTACATACATAAGCCACATTGATGTGATTCATCGAACATCACAGATAGCAGAAAAGAGACTCTGTCATGGAACATTTAAAACTTTATACAGACACACTCACGTGACTACACTTTCTTTTTGACGATTTCACTATAAAGAGACTTTTTTTACACGGTTATATCAGTCATAAGATCTGTAATGATATTTTTTTTGAGATACCCATTTTGATTGATTAAATATCCTGGTCAAACTTAGCCAAAATTTTAGTATATTGAGAATTGTCGAAACATCAAAATTTTGTAGAATAAAGTTATCATCGTCCGGTTTAGAACTGGTTTATTAAATCTTAAATCTTTTCTTGGTCACACAATCGGTTAACACAAAATTAAATCTCGGGACGAGATTTCTTTAAGGGGTATGTATTGTAACATCCGGCAATTTTTGAAATTTTAAATGACTATTTTAAACTTTGACTTTTCAGGTCCGATCTTACTTTTTGACTTTTGATCTTTTATCGTCACAAAAAAACAATTACCGCGTAACTGGTAAAGTTTTCGGAACATATTTCAATAATAAATCATATTTATTATTACATATCTTGAGTACAAACTTTTATATATATATATATATATATTTTACTTATTTGACCTGAAAACGATAACAACACGTATCGACGCAAAAATAGTTAATTTATAATTAATTATCGTAAGTTATTTATTAAAAAGTATTTAATAAATAATAATCATTTCAAATAAATGATTATAAAAGATTTATAAAATAATAGTCATATAAATACTCATTTTGTTGGAAAAATTATTTGGAAAACAATGGCGCAAGTTTCGTATTTTAAATCATCCGTTAAGTGGCATAAACGAGACCCCGAACTGCAGTAGTTTAATACAAAAATTACACTTTGGTCCCTGTGAATACTTTACACAATTAACACCTCAGTATCATACACTTTTCACTTTGATTGAGAACTTTTTTTTATATATAAGTAACCCTTTTAGGGTTTTACTTCAATTCATTTTTTCTTATAAACCTAAAAACCCACAAAAATCCACCATCCGCTTATATATTTGCCGGCGCCACCACGTTATCCTGCCACCATTGTCCGGCCAACTCGGCGCACCTACAACCATCACTACTCAACAACCACCAACCCGATTAAATCGAGTCCGATGCAGTATCACACCCCGACCACCTCCGTCACCAATGACCTGTCACTACAGCCGTGACACAACCACCTACCAACCACCAACCCCACACATCGCCGTCATCTCCACCATTTATAACATCATCGTCATCAACACCCTGCCTGCCACTCACATAAGACATCCAGCCAAACCAACTCATCCTCATCATCATAGCCGCTGCGCACCGCCACCATTTTGCAGCTACCCTTGTAGCAAGCACCACAAATAGGTGCGTTTGGTTCTTGTTTCACGGAAAAGGGGTACGTTCGGTTCCATTATAACAGCAACAAAAGGTGCGTTTATTTTTCTATAAACCCCAAAGGGTACATTGAATTATAAAGCAGCAGAACGAGCAGCACCACAAAAATGGTGCGTTTGGTTTTGATAAAAACCACCGACAGGGTACGTTTGGTGTTGTCCTCAAACCAACCGGGTGTGTTGGGTTTCGGGTCAGTCACAGCCGGGGTGCGTTGGCTTGAGTCTCAGTCACCCAACAGGATGCGTGTGGTTTGTCATAACACCAACGGGTGCGTATGGTGTTCATACCAGCCGAAAGGGTGCGTTAGATGGTTATATCACCACCGAGGGTGAGTTAGGATTATGGCAGCCCCCCCCTAGGGTGCATCTGGTCCGTTTGGTTCTGCGTTTAACAACAGTTGGAGTGTTTGTTTTTGTGGTTATAACAACGTAGGGTGCGTTTGGCAGTGAAACAGCTTTGGGTGCGTTTGGTACAGCTTTAGGTGCGTTTGATTTTAACAGACCCACATGGGTGCTGTTGGTTCTAAATCAACACCACAAATGGGTGCGTTTGGGGTGTCTCCGAACAAATAGGGTGCGTTGGTTTTCGGGTCACAGCACAGGGGTGCGTTGGGTTTGGTTGTTAAAACAGTCCACAAGGGCGCGTTTGCATTTTGGTTTTGAAATGACACCACAAAAGGGTGTGTTTAGTTTTGCACCAGCCGAGGGTGCGTTTGGTTTTATGGTTAACGGCAGTTAGGGAGTGTTTGGGTGAGCAGGAAATGCATAGGGCGTGTTTGGGTGAGCAGCAACAACCTTTAGGGTGTGTTTTGATTTATATAAATCAATTAATAAATATATCATAAGATTTTATAAATATAAAACCGGATTAAATGGTGGTTAATGGTTAAATAAATGTGTCATATTATTTAGTCTCGCCTAATTATATATAGTGATCACACGAGTAAATTGCAACACAGATAGATTGAAAAAGGATTAAGTTATATAAATTTTAAGATTGTTAATTTGTACTATTTCAATAACCGGATAAACAAACTGAAACTATACTTTTCAAATGGGATAACTATTTTAGCAAACCGTCAATGAAACAATATACTAGACTATAAAATATCATTTTATATTTTATAATTGTCAACTAGAAATTAACATCATAACCATTGTAAAATCTTTAAAAACATGGTGTACATGATTTATAACTTTAAAACGTACGTTTACTTATATGCTAAGAACTTTTATTTATTTAAGTGGTGATTTTTTAAAACGTGTCGAATTATTTTGTTTAATCACTTACTCACGTTTCTTAAATAAAATTTGCAAAGTATTATATATTTTAAATTATTCTTTTGATTGTTTGTCTTATTATATAATTCACCATATGAATTATATATGCTTTTTGATTTATTTATTTAACCAACCACCAAACTATTACAACATTAAATCTAAATCTTTTATCAATGTGTCACGTTGACGTACTCATTCATCGGGAAAACCAAGTACATTATTCTAGGCGAGTAGGATATAACCGATAAGGTTAGTTACAACTTCTTGGTCGAGTTGTTCCAGTTTTCGTTTTGTCTGGCGCTTATATGCGCATTCCCGCCAATCGTTCTACAACATCGATGTGAGTTTATAGCCCCTCTTTCACTTGTTTTACATTTACTTTACAAATCTCGGGGGAGAATACATGCTCAATACAACTTGTTTACATATTCGTTTACAATATCTTTTACATATTATTCTACACACTTGGTTTACATACTTGATTTTGCAATTCATTACAAACACAATTACATGGTTGATTACAAATTGGTTTCATACTTTGTCACATACTCATTTGCATACACGTATACGAAATTGTTTACATACTCATTACAAATTCAATTACTTGATTTATATCACACTCTTTTCTACTTATGGATTTAAGTACTCAAAGCTATTTACGAATACAATGGTTAATTTTTATTGGACACAAGTGTTTTCGGTTATCATCTCCTGTTTACATGTGCCTAAGTAACTAAACCCACCATTGCCCATTATCATGAACTGTTAAATTCTTGACCGGAGGACCGGTTGAGGAAGCGCGAGTGTATAAATAGATCTATTTGGGATTGACATCCCTGTTCGGGTGAGTAGCTCTCACTAGTTTCGACCGTACTGAAACACGAATGCATACATGTCGGAACAATTTGGATGTTACGGGTTTGAACATCTGCACGGGCCTTTATTTGCATTAAATTGCATACATAGATGTCGAGCTTCAGTGTCATGAGCTTAGCGCAACAGTAGATATTATTTATGTGGTACTGTATCTGTTATAGTAGACCCATACATTTTGGAAAAATCAACGATATCACTGTCCATACTACTTATTGAACATTACTAATTTCTGAACACTTTTCATTATATTGCGGCGAAGCAATAAACACTAAACTCTTTCGGTTCTACATTTACTCTTACATTTTTGGCGATTATTATAAGGATTGAAATGGTCATATATACTTTATAAATCTTTGGATTCCAACATTTACATTTATACTTACAAAACTCTATGAACTCACCAACTTTAATGTTGACACTTTTAAGCATGTTTTTCTCAGGTGAATTAGATGTTTGGCTTACTTGATGTGCAATGGAGTCTAAAATTGACAAGATTTCATTTATGGATTTCTACTTACATACAAATGATCAAATCTCGTTGGGTTATTTTCAAGCTTTTCATTGTGATGCAATTATGGGACAAATGTTATTTCAAATTCAAAGAAATCAACGAGATTACTTTTCAAACGACACATTTAGAGGTCGTTCTCTTGTATCTTGTGCTATTGTATTATGAAGTAACGCCCCCGGACATATTTCTGTTGTGACACATTTTTTGGGGTGTTACATTCGGACAATGATGTTTCATCATTCAAATTAAATTCATTGATATGTTGAGGGTTTAAAATCGGTTCAGTTGATAAATCTGATTTAGACGTTTGAGCATCATTGTAAACAATGGCTGGAAATTCATTCTCGAAATCTTTAAAGAAGTCTAAATCATCAAAATAACTAACCGTAGGCTTTGGTGATGGAAGCAAAGGCATATTAACTTTATCATTATCATTTTCTAAATCCGTTTTTAAATTGTTGACAGAAATTATTTTGTAGGAAAATGATTTTTTGTCGAAAATTACCGTGCAATCTTCATCGTCGGATTCGTCAAACGATATTCTAAAGTCAACTTCATTGATGTTAAGAGAACTTACTGTAGGCTCACATGAGAGTGTTGCTTCAGATGTTAACGTGTTGTTAAAGACTATAGCTGGGAATTCAGTTTTAACATATCCGAGGTCGTGAACGTCTTCATTATCCCAGATCTTTCCATACGAGCAGTTTCCCAGTTAAACACTTTACCACGCCTACGAGCTTTTTCTTCCTCAAGCCTGATGTATTCTTCCATAGTTATGTTGGGGTCGTCCATATTGACATATAATAAATTTGCTAGGAAAGAAAACTGTCAAATAGCTTAATACGCCGTATTCAGTGAACGGAATACGCCGTATTGATGATAGAGACGAATACGCTGTATTGGTTAGAAAAAATTTATACGCCGTATCCAATAAATTGAATACGCCGTATTGGTTTGAAAAAATTTTACAGCGTACTTTTAATAATGCAGAAAACACAAATACACAATATGCAAAAATATACAATGCATGAAATCAAACACACAAAACAAACACACACATATGCAAATTAATCTAAACTAAATCTAAACTAAACTAAAACACTAATAAATAAGAATTAAACAACTTCACTCCCCGACAACGACGCCAAAAACTTGATGTGTCGTTGTGTAGGTGTTATTTTATATATCAAGTTTTACTATTTATTTTATGCCGACTATACCTAAAAACAACACTTTAACGGGCAGTGTACCCGATCAGTAAGGTGTTCCCGGCTTTGTCAATTATTGTTTTGTTGGTATGTAATGGGTGTCGATGATGAGCACTAAGAGCTCGAGAGCGGTTAATTCCTAATTCTATCCGTATTTGTAGTTGTCTAAGTTTTAAACCTAAAACTAATGCCAAAACAAAAAAAACACAAAATAGGGGGGATTTCAGCCTGAGAGACTGGCATGGTTTTGTGTATCTAACCTAAGATTTGAGACAGGTAAGCAATTTACAACACAAAGGAGACAATAAAACGTCTTGTGAAGGCGCGTCGTCGAAAACTAATGTAAGGAAAAATGTATCAACCATGAATTAATTGATTATAAACGCCTGAATGGTTTAGTTTATTTAGTGCCAAGAACGTTGGTTTGTTTATTAAGTGCAATGATTTCTTCTCTCGAGGTGGCATGTCATTCTTAAGACTTAGACGTTACATCATCCTAAGACCTAGACACGTTAATTCTGTCATAATTAAATCATCCGCATAAAGCATCCTTATTTGCTGATTATAATCTATCTTAGGGATTAAAGCAATGGTGATCTTGTTAAACCCTAGCTCATAGAGACTTTACCCACTTACCGCTTAATGGCAATCTATACACTAGTAGTCCACTTGTCCAACTATTCAATGGAATCAGAACGTTATTTGTTGAATTATCTAGGTCATCTGCTAGTCAACACGATCAATAAACCATTGGCAATATCCAATTAACTAGTTAAGCCTGAAGCGTATCCTAGACACAGACTTAGAAGGACAATATTTGTGTAACTATTATTCTAGGTGTATAAATTACTATATGGAGAGCTATCTCGGACTCTAGATCCGCTTGGTCCACTTAGCTAGATCCAGTTGAATGATAGGTCGCATACAAAAGCGCGTAAACAAGTATAAATTGATAACATAAACAAGCATACAACGCTAAATCAAGGAATCGATATAAACAAAAACCAAACATTCAGATCTTCATAATAATGGCTAATACTCAAAGGTATTAGCCTTCAAACGTCATAATAAATACAAGAGTAATAATTTAGCCAAGGTAAACTAATCGAGTTAACGAATGATACCAAAAACTGAACGATTACTAAAGTATATGGATTTACACGATGTCTCCTATGGAATTGAATACGTTGCTCGACCTCTTCTGCTCTTTTTCTCCTATGAAAATCGACTTTTGTGGTTTAGGTATCGAGAATATGATTTAGCACACATAAAACTCGTTTTGGTGTTTTCTATTTATAATGTCTGGAAGTCGGTTCAATACAGCGTATCTAATGGGTTGGATACGGGGTATTGGGGATTTCTTAGAGTAGGGACCACGTTTGATATCTTCCAGAATTTTATATTGATTCCATATCTTGAATACAACGTATTGAGTCCTCTGGATACGGCGTATTGATCTTTAATCTTCTGTGGTATTTTGGTGAGTGTGGGCACGGATACGCCGTGTCTTCTTGATGGATGCGGTGTATTGGTCTTCAGAATAGTAATCTTTAAAATATCTTCATTTAAGCTCCAGAATGCGCGCCTTTTGCTATGTTTTACCAATTACTCCATAATTACTGCAATTCTCAAATATAAACGATTAAGTAACAATTCTTTGCAATAACTATACAAAATGGGTTAATATCGTGGGATAAACGATGCTATAAAATAGACGTTATTTGATGTCATCAACAGCCAACCTGGAGACATAGGTTGGTTTGTATATGGGTTTGATAACGAACCGCCAACACCGTATTGGTAGGTATTTGGGTTTGATAACGAACCGCCAACACCGTGTTGTGATCCGCATGTGTTGTATAGGTTGGGATGGCATGAGTTGTAGGTATTTTGTTGTGGAAGCATGAATGATGGGTTTTGGTAAGTGTTGTGTTTGGTTTCGGTAAATAGAGTTCGTGGTCAGAAGGTGATCGGTCGGTTTGTCGGTGGAGTAT
>BQNB010111684.1:0-22301 GCA_026074375.1 Tanacetum coccineum | reverse complement strand
GTGGCAATGTTGAATCTAAGAAGATGCAGAAGATTGTTTTGAAGCAACAATTTGAAAACTTTTCTGTATCTAACACAGAAGGCTTAGATAAAGCATATGATAGGTTTTAAAAACTTATCAGCCTACTAAAAGTTCATGGTGCAGCTGTTTCTAATGAAGATGCAAATTAGAAATTCTTAAGAGCTCTACATTCATCATGGAATAATGTTGCTTTAATTATGAGGAACAAAGCTGGTATAGATGATTTGGATATTGATGATCTATACAATAATCTAAAAGTATTTAAAGCTGATATCAAAGGCTCCTCTGGATCATCTTCAAACTCTCAGAATGTGGCCTTTCTCTCTGCAGAAGATACTAGCAGCAAGTTAATACTGCTAATGGTATTTCTACTGCACCAGGCCATAATTCTCAGGGACAAGCCTCTTTATCATCATATACTGATGATCTAATGTTATCATTCTTTGCTAATGAGTCAAATAGTCCACAACTGGATGATGAAGACCTAGAGCAGATTGATCATGATGATTTAGAAGAAATGGACCTTAAATGGCAGGTGGATATGCTTTCTATGAGGGTAAAGAGATTCTATAAGAAGACTGGAAGAAAGTATCAGTAGAGACCTCTGATGCATTGGTTGTTCAGGACAATGCTTTGATTGTCCAAGATGGACTGGGATATGACTGGAGTTATAGGGAATGTAGAGCACTAAGAAATCAAGGAAACGGGAATGGAGATGCAGGGTATAAGAGCAGGGAAAACACTAGAAGGACTGTACCAGTGGAGACCTCTGATGCATTGGTTGTTCAGGACAATGCTTTAATTGTCCAAGATGGACCGGGATATGACTGGAGTTATATATCTCAAGATGAACCAACTGAGTTTGCACTTATAGCCTACACTTCAAACTCCCCAGGGTTGACTTAGAGTACAATCTTGTTCTAAATTCTATGAAAAACTCTCAAAACAGTTCCTTGATGAACAGCGACAACTCTTAGTAAGGCTAATCTATGAATTTATGCTATCAGTTAGGCTAGATTCTGTAGAGGCACGGTTCAGGTTGTTCATCAAAAAAATAAAAGCTTTCTATGAAGAAAAGATTGCCAGTCTTAGAATTTGAGAGTAAAAGGACAAAAGTAATGTTGTCATAGACTTAAAATCATGTTAGATGAAACCTAAGAGAAAAAGATGATTTAAAAGCTAAACTAGTTTAGTTTGTATTTACATCTTTTAAAACTTAAATTAATGTTTTATAGTCAATTAGTTCTAAGATAAAACTGGTTAGGATATGAGAGATCAACTTGAATGGGATTCAAGTGGTTAGTGATGGTTTAATAGTGTGTTTGATAGTCGTTCATGTAATGGAGATGACAATCAAACAAATGATAGGTTCAAAAAGGATAATGGATATCATACTGTTCCTCCTCTTTTAACTGGGAACTACATGCCTCCACTTGTTGACCTATCTTTTGCAGGATTGGATGATTCTATTTATAGGCCTACATTAAATAAGACTAGTGCTAGTGTGTCTCAAGTTAAAACAAGTATCATCTCACCTAGCAATACTAGTGTAGAAATGCCTAGAGTTGAATCTGTTAGGCCTAGTGGAGTTATCATTAAAGATTGGGTTAGTGATGATGATGAGGATATTTTTCAATCTAATGATTTGCAAGAAACAGACAAACCTAGTTTTAAAAAAGATTGAGCTTTACTTAGGCTAGGAATGGAATCTGTTAAAACCGAAACAACTGATAAAAACTAGGATAACCTACTCAAAATCCTAGGGCATATAGATGTGTATTGGAATGTGGAAAATGACTCAAAAATGAGGTTAGATTTGGTGTCTACAAAGAATAGCCTGGTTTTGTTTGTGGCAGTTACGCCATATAATAAAAGTCTGTGATTTTCATAAAAAGAGAATGGCTAAAAGTCTGTTTTGTAAAAATCTAGGAAATAATACTGGTCAAAAGGGAAAATTAGACCAGTTGGACATATTGGTCAGAGATTACAATCATCAAAATAAATTTGTTCCATCTGTTAGTCTTAACAAGGTCTGGAAGAGTACCAGTTAGTACTGCCAAGAAAAGCTCTCTAAGAGCAACATCTCAACTTAGTATACATGCAGTAATAGTTTATTAATGCTTACCACTACAAATAGAGTGAATGTTTCAAAATTAAAAAAAAAGCTTTTCATAAGTCTCATTCACCTATTAGAAGGTCTTTTTATAAATCAACAGCACCAAATACCAGGATTTCAAATGAAAAAGTTAATACTATCCAAAGTACAATGGTGTTATTATACTGGGCTAACTGTGTAGTTAGTGCCTGTTTAGGGAAATGGTGTCACAAGAGCTGTTGTTAACGGCCTCCAACATCGTTGTGTTTAGAGGCACAAATGTACTGATTTAAAACAATGCTCTTCAAAGAAAAATAGTGGTCATGGTCTCAAAAGATGTAAATTATATTGATCCAATAAGGCAGACTCAAGTCGTAGTGGCTTGGGTCCCCAAGAGACACTGACTCTCTTACTTTTGTGCAGGGAAATCCACAACAAGCTTTTAAGAACAAAGGAATATTTGACAGTGGATGTTCCCTGGACATGACAGGAGAACAAAGACTTCCTTATTTGACTATCAAGGACATTGATGGAGGTTTTTTTGTTGGCTTTGGTGGAAGTTGATTAGAGGGAGGTAAGATAACAGGGAAAAGGAAAGATTAAGAACAGATAAGGTTAGAGGGTCTTTGAAGATGTGTTTTTTGTCAAAGAACTAAAGTTTAATCTTTTCTCTGTCTCATAAATGTGTGACAAGAAAAACAGTGTTCTTTTTACTAAAACTGAATGTCTTGTTTTGTCTCCTAATTTTAAGCTACTTGATGAAAACCAAGTACTGCTTAGAGTTCCCAGGCAAAGCAATATGTACATCTTTGATTTAAGGAATGTTTTTCCTTCTGGAGATTTAACTTGTTTATTTGCAAAAGCTAAATTTGATTGTGTCTAAATCTATGGCTAGGAGGTAGTCATTGTGAATTTTAAAACAATGAATAAACTTGTGAAGGGAAACCTTGTAAGAGGTCTTCCTTCAAATCTTTTGAACATGACTCCATACAGTATTGCTTGTTCAGAGGTGAAACGCAACACAAAGCCTCTTGTAAGGGCTATAAAATTTGTGAGCTCTATCAGCCAACCTCCTTACGATGGTTGCATATGTACTTATTTGGTTCAACATCCGTTAGGTGTATCAACCATAAGATTATTGCTTATCAGTGACGATGGACTTGCAGCAAAGTTAGCTGGGTTTTCTTTTTAAGCTTAAGGATGAGACTAGTGGGATTCTTAAGAGATTTATAAACAGAAATAGAAAACCAATTTATACCATAAGGTTAACATGTAATCTGGTGTGATACTGGGACATAAATTCCATAAAAGAGAAATGAATGAATTTTGCTAGATTTAAGGGAAAAAAAGGAATTTAGTGTCTGCCAGAACTCCACAACAAATGGAGTTACTGGAGGAGAAAGAACAGGGACTTGAATTGAGGTAGCCATAGATAACTATAGCAGGACTCACTTTAAATGAATACTGTAATTTAGGCTTGAAGCGTTAATATTGCTTGTTATTGTTCTTAAATAGGGTTTTATGTGACTAATAACAAGTCACCCTATGAACTTATAATTGGAAGACCATCAAGACATAGAGTTTTATGAGATCCTTTTGGAGTCTTGTTACTATCTCCTAAATACCCTTGACCCCTTTAGGCCTAATTTGATAGGAAGGCTTTATAAAGAGGGTTTTATAGTGGGTGTACTCATGTAAATTAGGCAAAGCTTTTAGAGTATTTAATTCTCAAACCAAAAAAGTTGAAGAGAATCTGCATGTAAACTTTCTTGAAAATAAACCAAATGTTGCAGGACAAGGACCTAACTGGCTTTTTGACATTGGAATTACTCTAACCATAATTTCTATTGGACATTATCACAGTTACTGCGCTGGGAATCAAATAACAAAAATGCAAGTCCACAAAGAAGCTACATGATAATATAGGTTTGAAGCAAAGTGTTGATGTAGGACAATTGAAGAAAAGATACGTGTCTATCAACTATATATTATGTTCCCATATGGTCTTCATCTCTTCAAGATACATAGAGCTCAGATGAAAATGATACAATATTGATTCTGCTGGTGAATTCATGTACAAAAACCAGCAAGTGAGAATGAACAAGCCTTGAAGAATGTTCTTGATAAGATGATGGATCAAGAGAAGGAGGCTACAAAGCAATCAGATGCTGTTAGAAAAGAGTTTGAAGCACAGTGCAATAAGGAGCTTTTTCAAGGGAAGGCTACTAAAGCCAGCAGCACTAATAGTTTTAATACTGTTAATACACTAGTTAATACTGCTAGTGCATCAAGAACTTCTAATGATGCTGGACCATCATTTGTTCCTCTTGGTGGATCCTTTCCAGATGATCCTCTCATGCCTGATTTGGAGGATACTGCTGAAGTTCAAAATACTGGCATTTTTAGCAGTACTTATGATGATGATGATTTGGACACTTACAATTCTCCTTATGCTGATCAAGTTATGGGTACATGTGATGATTTCAAATAACATGGGAACCCTTCAAACTGTTGTCATTCACTATTACTCAAAATAGGAGTACACTCTATTCATCCTAAAGATCAAATAATTAGAGATCCAAGATTAGTAGTACAAACAAGGGCCATGACAAAGAAGAGTTCCGGAGAACATGCTCTGATTAGCAACATCCAAAAACAAAGAAAGACAAATCATAAAGATTTCCAGAACTGCTTATTTTCCTGTTTCATCTTCTAGCAAGTAACCCATTAAAAATAGCTCGCAAGCTCTTTATGATGAAGCTGGGATTGAGCAAAATGCATGAAGAGCTGCCTTCACGTCAAGATTCAGAAGTTTTTGGACATAGTTGACTAACTTTTGGCAAGAAGGATATTGGCTACAAAATGGGTGTATAGAAATAGACGATGAAAGGGGTCTTGTAAGTCAGAAACTAAGCCTATAGACTTGGTAGACATGGCTTTACAACAAGAAGTATGGTATTGATTATGATGAGGTTTTTGACTCCTGTTGCTAGAATTAAAGCAACTCAGGTTATTTTTGGCCTCATGCATCATTCTATGAATTTTTCTATTGCGTACAACATGGATTGGTTCAAAAAGTGCCTTTCTTTTGGTATATTGATAGTCGGATGTTTTATGCTAGCATAACCTCCAGGGTTTTGTGGATCAATTTCAGTAAATTTTTATAAGGTGTGAGAGAAAGACACTTTATGGGCTTACACCAAGCTTCTAGAGCTTGGTTTGAGACTCATTCTACCTATCTGAGAGTAATGGATTTACACGAGGACAAAAGGACTAAGTTTGTTCATAAAGAGAGTAAGGGTGATCTTCTATGGTTACAAGTATATAGTAGTTGAACATATCTTTGGTTCACTAAATGTATTTGTTGTACAGGATTCTTGAGCAAATAATGCATAAAAAGTTCCAGATGAGTTCAATGGGAGAGCTCACTTTCTTCTTAGGTTTACAAGTCAAGCAGAAAGAGAATGGGATCTTCATTATTCAGGACAAGTATGTTGGTGAAATCTTAAAGAAATTTAGTTTTTCTAGTATAAGGACAACTAGTACTCCTATGGAAACCAACAAGGCTTTGACCAAGATAAAGAATGGTGAGGTTGGTTGATATCATTTTACAGGTTAGATTATTGGGTCATTGATGTATCTTACATCCTCTAGACAGGAATCTTTATGTTCTTAGTTTGTGCATGCTCAAGATTTCAAGCTCAAACAAAAGTTTCCCACTTGAAGCAGTAAAATGCTCTTAGATACCTACTAAGGTCGACCTAAAATTGGGCCTTTGGTATCCTAAGGACTCTCCTTTTATATTGGAAGCTTTTTCAGACAGTGATTATGCAGGTGCCAGTTTGGACATGATATCCATAACAGTAGGTTGTCGATTTCTTGGTTCAAGGTTAATCTATTGGCAATGTAAAAAGCAGATCGTGGTGGCTAATTCAACTACTGATAGCTGATATATTTGCTGTTCTCACTTGCTGTGGTCAAGTGCTTTGGATCCAAAAAATCAGATGTTAGATTTGTTTACAAACTTCTATGCAGAAATGCTTCATGTGATATTGATGAATGCCATTTGTGTTGTAAAGAAATCCTGTCTACAATTCTAAACAAAGCATTATAAAGATTAGGCATCATTCCACTTAGAGATATCCTATGAGAAAAATTTGATTGAAATGGTCAAGATACATACAGACTACAATGTTACAGATCTTCTTACTAAAGCCTTTGCTTGTGGACTAGTTTCAGTTTTTGTTGCAAGCTTGTTGCTTAATCCCTGAAGCATAGATTAAGGGGAAGTTATTTATGTATAGGTACAGAGGATTATACACAAATGAGGTTTGGGTTAGCATTGAAGGGTAAATATGATGTCAAGTTTCTTAATACTGCTGGGCTTAGTTGATACTGATGGGTAAAACTTTGTACTGCTAGTACAAAAGTTAGTGCTGCTAGGTTCAGCTAGTGCTGCTGTATACTAGTGTATTGTTGTAGCTGATAGAATCTTTGTTTGAGGAAAAGCTATATGGAACTATGTGTATAAATGTAGTGGATTATACAACATGGATACTTAGAATGGAGTGCAAGAGCTGCTAAGTGATGCAAATGGATTAATACTGGTAACTGATACCTAGTACTACTAAGCTTAAATGTTAATATTGCTCCCATGTTATTGTGTGTGTAATATGCAGATGTTTTGGTTGTGTTTCTTATGTTTAGGAACTAACATTTTGCAGGTTTAGAGCTTCAAGGTATATTTCGATTAATGCTTGGTTTTTGCTGATGGTGAGATTGCTGGTGACTTTGTTAATACTGTGATGTTCACTATGGTTGGTTTACACTCATCAACAACATGGTCATCAATTCACCCATGTCTAACAGACTAGAAGAATTGGCTTATTCCTAGGGACACTAACGGGCAAACTGAGTAAAAATTCTCAAATTCGGTGATGGCTGGTTAGTTGGCCAAAAAAAACTACAAGTTACGAATGTTAGTACTGCTAGCACAATCAATTAGTTAATTACTTTCTTCTTTACCTTTTTTTTAAACTTTTACCCCCCCACCCCCCTGGTTACTTCTGATCTTACCACTTTTTACTGTAGGCCTAACTTAGTGTTGCTTGTTACTGTTATACTTGTTCAGAGGAATACCTGATTTTCATTAATTAACTATTACCATTGAGATATTTCTCAACAAATTGCATTATAGGATGTCTAGATGGAAAAATTCTTGATATTTCTTTTCCTTATAAGATTTTTTCATCAAAAAGATTCAAGCTTATTAAGTCAGTCAAATCAAAACTCTATGTGCTCTTTATAATATCTCAATTAACTTTTACAAACCCTCATACTCTCATCAATGATTTTAAACCTAGAATCTTTTTCATCAATCACTCACTAAATGACTGATTTGAAATTTATCTATCAACACAATATGGTAGCATGTTTGGAAAAGAGTGATGAGAATGTAGAGTTTCATCAGATAGTAGACTTCCTCTCTACATGTTCAATCAACTATGCTCTTACTGTAAGTCCTACTATCTATGCTTCTTATATTGAACTGTTTTGGAACACTGCAACTTCCAAAACAATCAATTATGTGAAGCAAATATATGCTATTGTTGATGGCAAGGATGTGGTTATATCAAAATCATCAATGAGAAATGATCTTCTCTTTAATGATGAGAATGGTGTAACTTGCCTTACAAATGATGAAATTTTTTAAAACCTTGCATTAATGGGGTATGAACATCTTTCAACAAAACTTACTTTTCAAAAATGTTCATTCTCTCCACAATGGAAATTCCTAATACATACCATCCTTCATTGCATAAGTTCAAAATCAACTACTTGGAATGAGTTTTTAACTAATTTGGCTTCAGCAGTTATATGTTTAACAAAGGGTTAAAAATTTATTTTTTCTAAATTAATTTTTGATGGTATGTTAAGGAACTTAGATTCAAAGAAGTTATTAATGTATCTAAGGTTTTTACAACTCTTTTTGAATAATCAGCTTAAAGATTTACCAGAACCTATTTGTAATGGATTACATATCGTGACACCATGCAATTAATAAAAAGGTTTTCTCTATTATGGAAGAATAACAGTGTTAATTTTTTCAGGAAAACATTACTCTACTTTTTCCTCTAGTTGGTGCAAAACCAAGCTAACTATGGGTAAGGTTTCAAACAATACACCCTGAACCCCAAGCCACACCCTCTACCTCACAACCAAATGTCTCAGAACCTCAAATTGCATCACTTCATATTGAAACATCTCTAACTGCAGCACCCCAAACTGAAGCCCACCAAACTGCAGTATCTCAAATTGTTTTTCATGAAGCTCACATTGAGCAAATTATCCCATCTCCAACTACTTATCAAAGAAAAAGAAAGACTCAAAAACATAGGAGAACCAAAAAGGACACTGAGTTACCTCAGACTAGTGTGCGTCTAGACCCTAGAGCAGATGAGGCTGTCTATAAGGAGGGGGTGACAGTGTGGAAAGGGCTATCACTATTGTTGCTAGCTTAGATGCAACACAAGACAGTGATAACATAATTAGGACCCAGACCACGACAATGCCTAATGTTGACATTCCTCAGGGAATGGATACAAGTGGCAGTCCTAGGCGCCAAGAAACCATGGGGGTACTCCTACTCAGACTAGGTCCGAGAGAGTACTTGAACAGCCCAATGAACCACCTCTCTCAGAAGGTCACACATCTGGAAGTGGGGAGGGCAGTATGGAACAAACTTTTGAATTGACGGATAATGTACCATCTGCACCCCATGATTCACCTCTCACAGGAGGTTACACACCTAGAAGTGACGAGGGTAGGATAAAACTAGATGAATTGATTACTCTGTGTACAAAACTGTCAAAACAGGTGCTTGACTTGGAGAAAGAAAAGGATGCTCAAGCTGTGGAGATCCTCAACCTAAAGAAAAGAGTCAAGAAATTGGAAAGAAAAAGGAAGTCAAGCATCTCACACCCAAGAATGAGGAAATACAGATAAGTTGAGACTTCTTCTGATGATGGTTTGGATGAGGAGGATGCATCCAAATAGGGGAGGAGAAGTGACAAGTTAAAACCAATGTTCAAAGATAAGGATTTTGAAGAGCTTGATGATCAAATGGAAAATGTTGAAGAGGAGACAGTTGATGCTGCTGCAACTGGAGTTAGTACTGTTAGTGCACCAATTAGTACTGCCGGTGTAACTATTAGTATTGCTGAATCAAGGACTCCTCCTACAACAACAGTCTTTGATGACGAGGATGTCACTATGGCAATGGCTCAGACATGATTAGATGAAGAACAAAATGCTCAAGGGAAAGGAGTTGATATTACAAGATGTAGAAGACTCTTTAATACTGTCAGGACCTGTCGATTCAATAACAAACACTTCACCTTCTTCCATACATTGATCCTAAAGACTAAGGTAAAGTTGTTACTGGTTAAAGAAGAACCTTTGTTAAATCAAGAGGAGTGATCAAGGTGATTTGAAAATTCAAGAAGCAGAGTTAGCTCAAAGACTTCATGAGGAAGAATTAACAGAGTTAGAAAGGAGACAAAAAGAAAGAGTAGCACAAGAAAAAGCATGCTCAGGGCTGCACTTTATGAAGGAATGTGATCTATTTAGCTAGCATTGATGCTGATGCTTTGTTTGCTGCAAAGCTCCAACAGGAAGAAAGAGAGCAGTTTACCATTGAAGGAAAGAGCATAATTTTTGGTTTAGGAAACAATAGCAGCACAAAAGAATGTTTAGAGTGCTACAATAGGGACTGCAGTGATCAGAATAAACCACCTACTGAGGAACTAGTTGAGGAATCTTATGTATAACTTATTAAAGAACACAGGTAGCGTTACAAATACAGGCGAGCTGAAGAAAGACTTATGAAGAAATCTATGGGTTGTATGAAAGGACAGCAAAAGAGGAATCAAGATTTTATACCAATGGATACAGAAGTGATTAATGACAGTGGAAAGAAGAATGATAGCAGTGAGTACTAGTAGCAAGCTGCTTGGGGATAGTAGAAAGAAAACACTTGCCAACAAAGAGGGTGTGAAAGAAAAGTGAAAGAAAGTGCTAAAAAAGCAAAAGTCTATAGGGATGTTGTAGGAGGAACAAGATATCAGCAAAAGAGTGATAAAGATAGCAGCTGCACCAAGATATGAGCATGAAAAGGAAGAATTAAGAATGTGGTTAACAGTTCTTTCAGATGAAGAAGAGATTGTGGATCCAATGATTTTGTCTACTAAATACCCTATAGTTGATTGGGAATCTTAGAACTTAAGGAGTGTTGATATGGAAGATCTACATGTTTATAAGATAATTAGAGCAGATAAGAATACTAGTTATCACAAATCCTTATCTAGTATGCTCAGGGAATTTGATAGACAAGATTTGGTAGATTTGCACAGATTGGTGATGAAAAGATTTGAAGAATATCCAAAGGTTTTAATTTGGCTGCTTTAGGGAGATCTTTTGAAGGTAATGTTTCGAACAATTGCAGAGGAATGAAATTTTGGAGTTATCGAGAAGGATTGGACTCTAATTAGCTGGAAATTGTATGAAAGTTGTGGAGTTCATACATTACTGATGGATGGTACTTTGACTCGCTTCAACATGCTAGTAGAGAAAAGGTTATCTTCTCTCAAGGAAGGAATGCTGAAAAGATGTTTAAACTGAAGCTAGAAGCTGAAGCTAAGCAGCACAATGGCATTTGTGCTTCATCAAGTTTATCAAGTCACAGGTTAGAAGAATGAAGAAGGTTTGGATACTATCCTGTTCTGGTGTTCAAGATGCTTTCTACTGAAGAAACGTGCTGAATTTAGAGATAAATCACAAAGTTTAGGGGAGGCATTGTTATGGAGATTATGCGGACTTCTACCAAACTGTATGTACCTGCTGATTTAATTTACTACTGCTACGCTTTGGAAGGTTAGTACTGCTGGTTCAATTGATGTGTATTGAAGACTTAGAAAAATAGAGTAAGTCATTAGTACTGCTTGTTATATTAGTTTGTGCTGCCAGTACAATGTTAGTACTGGAGCGTTCAGTTTAGTATGTTAGTTAATTTTTTGTATGTTTGTATTATGTTAGTTTTGTACTGTAAAGAATGATCATGTCATTGAGTGAATTCGTTATGACTCATGTTAACCCAATACGACGCATTAACCCATTGCAAACTATTAGAATATGTTATGACCCATAACAACGCTAGATGAACCATTACAACCCAATTTACCCACTTTAACCAAATATGATAGTAGTATAATTTAGGGACCATTAAAACATGAACTCGTTATGGAGAGGCTATACAAGCATGATGAGCTAATGAGCTGCCGATGCGTGGGGTACTCGATGTACATGCCAAGGCCAAATCGATATCCATTGGGGAACCAAATCCGACAAAAATCTTCTTTTTTGGAGGGTCCACCACAAACCCGCTCCCATATCTTCCTATCACCAACACGAGGATGACATGTGCGGCCTCCCCTGCACATTTCTTCCATCAGATCTTAATACCCTTCCACCTCTACCTAAACTAGCACTTTTAGGTGTAGCAACTAGATGACCTGTTGGTCCACCTCCAGGTTAATATGGTTCGATGAGGAGGTCTACCTTCGGGTTCATCTCCAGCAGGACCTTTATCTTTAGCTTTACCAGAAGATATTCACTTTGACATGATTTGTCTAGATTATGAAAGAGTGAAATAAGTAAGTGAACGACTATAAAAGTCAAAACTCAAAGACTAAAATTGATGATACTAAACCTTTGAACATAGATAGTATGAAAACAGACAAAATTCCTCAAACACAATATCTATACATAACTAGAAAAGTATAACACGCATCAGATTCGTGATGTTAATAAACCCAAAAAACAATTACAGACCAAGTAATGCCAATGGAGCATACTGATGAGATGATAATCAGCAACATGATACAAGCACAAGTTTCTTTTATACATCATCTTTATCTTTTAAAAGCAGTAGTATATTCCTATCAATTCTAGTGATTTCTACTTAAACATACATAAAAAACATAAACAAAACTGAAAGAATAACAACAACTATGTTAGTAATTTTGTTTCTTAACCAACTAATTATAGTGAATTTCTTATCTAGAATAAACCATAACTACGATACAAGGACATAAAAAACAATATAAACCCATAAGTACCAGTTGCAAGAATCAGCAAGAAAAAAAATATAAAAAATCAAAGATATTACTCTTAATTACTAGTATGAAGTAGCCATCTATTGTTCTAAAAATTATAGATCTAAAAAGAAAAGCATAGATTAAAACAATAAAACACAAATTGACAACAACCATATCAGTATCATATATATAAGCTTTGATAAAGAAAGATATAGAACACACATGGTATAAACTAGTGATTGATGAAAAGTTTTCAAAATTAATAAGAAAACAAACCAACCTTAATTGATTTCGATGACAATGATTCAAAGTGTTTGGTTGGTGCAGTGAATCGAATTTTAGGAGGTACAGTTTTGAGGAGGTTAGGTGGGGAGGCTGCAAAGAGAGGAAGAAAAGTGTTAGAAAAGTTTTAGGTCAAGTGCTTTTGGGGGGAAAATTTTTTGGTATGGCGGGGTGGAGGGACTTTAGAATAATTTGTTTTTTTTGAGGTAAATTTTACTTTGTTAAAACTAAAAAAATTAAAACAATTACAAAAGTTTATAAATTTATTGAGCAAAAGAAAATAAATGATAAATCATTAATGGGAAAAACTAAACATGTTAAAAATGACAAATTAGAAAAACTGAATAAATCGTCATATGTAGGGGTGAGCAAAACGGGCCGTCGACCAGACCGGACCGAACGTATTTCGGTCCGGTCCTCGGTCCATGCTTTTCATTACATTCGGTCTTCAGTCCAGTCGGTCCGGTCCGGTCTTACAAAAAAACACGGCGATTATGCCTTTAGGACCGGACCATTTCGGTCCGGTCCTCGGTCTGGCGTTTTGGACCATTTCGGTCCTCGGTCTGGTCCGGTCCGGTCCTCGAACCGTGCTCACCCCTAGTCATATGTAAGGGTGAGCATATTGAACCAAAAACTGACCCGACCCAAAACACTGATTGAAATCGGGTCGAATCGAACCAAACTGACTTTATTCGGTTCGGTTTTCGATTTTCTATATATATTTCGGATTGGTCAATTCGGTTCGGTTCAAAACCGACATTTATTCGGTTCGAACTAACTAAAATGAACCGAACCGAACCACACCGACCCGACCTTATTCGGCTCGGTTTCGGTTTCTATAGTTTATACTCGGTTCAGTTCTCGGTTAGCATTTTATCCTGATTCAGTTTCGGTTTGTATCGGTTTGGGTCCGTTCCGAACTAATGCTCACCCCTAGACTCATATGTGCGTAAAACTAATCAAGAGTTACGCTTTTCGAGATAAAGAACTAGACACGTCACTTCAACTCAGTTTAATAACCACGTCACGTGGTTATACGTACATCCGAGTTACAAAATCATGTGTAAAATTAACTACCTCAACTTATGCACTTAAAAAATCGTATGATGTTTGATGTTTCAATTCTTAATCTTCGTGCTAATAATGTTGTCCCGTACACAAGTGGGAGAAATTCTAAGTGTGTGCAAGGAACAACATATAACAATATGATTATTGGTTTCTCTTGACCGCAAGGTAAGAAAACTAATAAATCTACTAGGACTTAAACACACAAGATGTTTGTTGCCCTATTACACTTAAGTGTCAAGATATATTATAAAGCTACTTCAGTACATTGACTACATGTTTTAGTCAAAATAATTATGGTTAATTATATAATCATGATTATGAAGTATGAAATTAACTTGAAATTATCATTGAACTCAAGAGTTTGCGTTCATGATTACTTTAGTTAGTATAATTATGTTTACTTGTTAAGACGTAATTATAAAGTCCTTGAATTAATCAATGACTGCTAACATAAAGTAAGTAGTAAAATTGTTGTGTCTTCTTGTTAACACATTAACATGATGTCCTTGAATTATTCGGAGACTTGTAACGTATAACTTGACATGTTCTGTTTTCTTGAAACACATGAACATAGAGTTATTGTACTATTCAAAGATATATACGTTATAGCATGTACTTGGTTTTAAAATACTTTGTATTCAATTTGGCTCGACCCAATTGTCAAGTATTTGATCCAAAGAGAATTAAGTTATCTAAGGAATTCTGATGGAGTCTCACAATTCCAAAATACTCATAGGATACCACACTATCATGGTATGTCTAATGTGTTGAAACAAACTATATTCATATTGTTTGATTTCAGATAACTTTAATTGCTTTACCTCCAAAATCGATCAATGTTAGAAATTTGCGTGTGTCATGGATACACTCAATAAGGTATTCAAGACATTATCTATTTATAGATTAGGGATGAATCTCATTAGGTCTTGATTAAAGTTCTAAAACTTGTTAATATCTTGTAAAGCATATTATTAACAAGCTATAGATGAGAACTGTAAAATGTGTTTTGTTGTCCTAATTAAGAACAATTTATTGTTGCTTAAATACTTAGTGTTTAGAGAAGTATCTCTTCTTACAAAAGTAAGTGGGAGCATCTAAAAATCTTGAAGATATTCAAGAACAAAATACATAACCTTCTGAATTCACTTGCTGATGTCATACTAAGGTTAAGCATGAAAATGTCGAACCAAAGTATAATGTAACTCTCATTCATAAATCCGTAAGGATGCCTCATCAATGGAGTGATATTTTTATATCAATGCTGAGGAATATAAGTTAGTGGGTCATAATAAACCTGTTAACTAATAAGATGAATTATCACATCTTGGATCTGATAAATGTCTTAGAACTATGAATGAAAAGATGCAGTCCTTAAAAGACAAATCAATGTTGTGAGCTTGATTGATCTTTTACCAAACAGTTAATCTGAAAGGTTATAATGAGTTTCTTTTGAAGAAAGACTCATAAGGACAAAATTGTATACACATTAATGCCTGACGGATGACAAGAGTTTTTAATCTTACTCAAGCAATTGACTGTGATTAAATCTTTCTTTTCTACACGCATTAATTATATAAAGATAACTAATTGTCATACAGGTTTCCTTGAATCTGTCATATGGAAAATTACGGATCATAACTCTTTCCTTAATGATTACCTTGCGAGGACGATGTGTAATCAAAAGGGTTATGAGTCTATATTTGTAATATGACAATTAAGTTTTATAACTCTTTCCTTTATGATTACTTTTGCGAGGACGGTGTGTAATCAAAAGGTTATGAGTTTAAAATAATCTTTATAAAGTATACAAGATAAAAGAATCCAAGTGTGGATTAGATCATGCATCTAGGAGCCGAGATCTTAAATATAATCACAATATGGTTTCTGATTAAATTAAGATAACTCCTGAGTACATCTGACATCAAGTGGGAGCACTATGTTTTTTTTATTAAAATTAATTTGTTGTGTAACAAATTGAAGGTATCATTCCATCTAAGATAGATGTTAAATCCTTGAGGTTAGAATGAAACTTCACTTGGGAATTTAGGAAATAAAACAAACGACCTTGGAATAAATGTTTAATGAAGTAAACATATGGGGAAATTAAGTCCAACACAATGCAATACATCATTGAAGCAAGTCTTAAATGATATATTTCACTTGAGATAATTTAATACATGGATGAAACCCCTTTTAACAAAGGATTCATTATGTATATATTATATTGTGTATGAAACTGGTTGTTACTTTTGCACAAGAGCAAGATGAGCTAACAACAACAGTATCTAATTGAGAGTGATTTAGATGACTGTTAAAATAAATGTTTACGAATTATATGAGCCATAGTGTTGTTTGTGTACACACGATGCTAGAGAATGATCAATCCTAGTTAGAGTAGGATTTCATCTTTTATGCTTAAGTCTTACTAAATAGTTTATTGCTCAGCTACGAGCATTGTTGCATTACACATTAAAAAATAAGAATACTTTACATTTTAAGAAACTATAAAGATGATTTTCGGAGATAGGTATGTTATTGACTTTAAATACCCCATTAAAGGTTTTGTCACATTTTCATACTATGATACTTGCAATAGTATGCAAATATACATACGACACTCATCATATCATTCAAATCCTTCACAAATTTGTGAATTTGAAACAAGTATTCAGAAAGTTTACTCAGATAACTATTTAGCTGTCTTGTAAAGAAAGAGTTGAGAATGTTGGAAACATTGGACTTCAACTTGCTAATTAGTTTCATGCATATCTGTTTTAGTATTTGGATAATTAGGATTGTAAAACAATTTTTATTTTCTGATGAATAAAATTACTTGGTATTTGTTATTCATTCATATAATAATTGTTATCCTATATTTGCATGTTTAATCCTTGAATGATTTTATCATTCTAAATATGTCCATTGTCGGTTAACAATATGGGAATATTGTTATGTAAGGCAAATGTGAGTGTTGGTTATATTCTTTGAATATACGGATTGTTCCCGCCAAACTCATATGTATTCACAAGGGTTGCATATTGGATACCCCAACCTTCGAATATTTACTTTTGGATCCTTAGTCATGAGTAAGATATCGAAAATGGTTAAATAAGTCATCCTTAGACTTGAGATGCAAGCAAGTTCTGTATGTGTGGATATCACTTTGTGATTATAGCCAAACGTTGTCCTGTGATATGGTAGTTATAAAAGCTATTTTTCGGAGTGAATGTGAAGTAGCATCCACAACACTTGTAGTCAACAAAGGATTTTTTCCTTCACATTATATGTGCAGAAAGATACCATTGGGCCCTCTTCAGAATTAATCAGATGACTGTGTGGCCGTACCCAAAGTGTAATTCAAGATGATTCTTGATTACGTTTGATAGATCTGAATTAACTTCTATAACGAGAATCTAAATGGTTAAACTATATGGAATGAGTTATGATCCATATCCATGGTTTAACGATATCTAGAACAAAAGGATGATGAAAGCAAGTAATAAACAAACCATTATAAGCTGAGATTGTTCTTGAAACTTTATCTCAAGTATTTCTAATTTAAAGGTAATTGTGTGTGTTGCTAGACGTTGCCAATTATTAGTATATCTGCAAGCTTGCTACTCCGCCTCTCAAGTGGGAGCTGTTGGAATTTGGTAGTCGGTTCCGCAAGTTATACGTTAAAAATACGTGAGCCTATTAGGGGCACACGCGTTAAACACTTAGAGTATGGTTTACTTCACAATTTATATTTAAATAGTTATTTAATTGATTACTTGTTTAATTAATTATATAAAACATTCAAATATAGAACCAAGGACTAAACTGGACAAAACCCGAACCTTGTGGGACCCCTTGTTTGGCCGAAACCCATAGAGGGACTAGAAGGGGTGTTTGTTCGGTTGGAGGAGGAGAAAAAGGAAGAAAAAAAGATTTGTTTTAATTATAGGAATTATACTAATCTTTTTCTACAAGAATTAGGGTATTGGGGTGCCTATATAAACACACTCCATATCTCTCATTCTTCAATTCATCCATTCTCTAATCACTTAAGATTTTGGTGCTCTCCCTCTCACCTAAAAACCCTAACCGAAATCCCTAAGGGATTTTCGGTTCTTCTACATAACCGAAATCAACCAAACACCCTTTTAGGGTTTTGGTTTTACGTTTTCACTTGAACTCCTTGCTTGACAATTCAAGGTACCCGTGGTGGTTATTTGGTGATTCCTCAAAGGTGACGAATTAGGGTTTCTTGATATAAACCCTAATTAGGGTTTGTTTGTTTGGTTCGATCTCCAAAAGAAACACAAGGCGTGTGTTTGGTTTTGGTATTACACTTGATGCTTGTTCGTGAAGATATCACTAGCAATTCTTACATACTTGATTGACGTGTTTGTGTGAGCAACCGTAGAGGCTTTTGTTTTAGACGCTATTGAATTCAAGAATAATCGCAAAAGGTACGCTTTCCTTATTTAATATGTGTTAACCTACTTGCCATAACTAGATCCATTCCGCTGCGCACTCGTGGCTAAATTGGTTAGCTAGATTAATAAATCCCAACAATAGCTTGAGCCATGACATCTCATGCTCTAATCAGCAAAGATAATGAAAAAAGAGGACTAAGATCTTCTAAAGTTCAAAATGAACATGACTCATCATGTTAAGCTTATTATGAGTGCAAGTTTAATTTAAAATAAAACAAAGGCCTCACAATAATATAATATTTGTTCTTTTCCTCTCAGAACAACTTCAACATGATGGGTCATGTTCATTTTAAACTTTAAAGGATCCTAGTTCAAAAGAGAAATAAATAGTTGAACAAGACAATAATGTTTAACTTACATTCATTAAAAAAGTTGTCTTTTAGTGAAGTAAAGAAAAGTGTCATTAATAGTAAATAAATATCGCGAATACAAAATATTTGCAAAAGTTAGAAAAGTTGTCACATAATTTTTTGAGTATTTTTCTTACACTTAAAAGAGTGCACATAAAAGTGAAGTTTATAAATGTCTAGTTATAATGAAACAAAAATGTGTAAGGATAAATTTTTTGTCTAGTATGACACATATTTTTACACAAAATGACATTAAATCTTAAAATTTTAACCTTTCACCCGCACTTTTTAAAAATATCACTAAAATGTCTAACTTAACGACATTTTTATTTTGTCATTAGAATCACAATCATTAAAAGTCAATGCAGCTATCGTGAAATTTGGCAACAGCCATAAACTTGTTGCTAAATTTGTGTAGTGCTAACAGATGTAGCAACGCAATGTTATCAACTCATCTTTTCAATTTGCCAAGGAAATGTAATACGAGTACCTTTAACATTAATGGTAACGAAATTATAACTTGTTTAGCGATGCTTTTTAGTTGTTGCTGCTCGCCGGATCTTTAGACGTGATCTGATCAAGCTCAAATATTAACAACTGCTAATAAATAATCAAAGAGAACCCTTCATATTCTACTAAAAATCAAACTATGACGAACTTTTTTCATAAGAAAAAAGTTAATAAAAATCTTTTTGATAGGTACGTGCTTGCGTACCCATTATACCACATATAGGTCCACCCATAATGTAACTTAGATAGCGAATTGACATGATCTTCCAATTTTATGGTAGATACATGTGATTAGGCAACTCATTCTTCTTAATCTTGCTTTTAATAATTAATGAGTAGTGTTTAGATAGAATCGAATCCAACTTGTTTGGCGTATGATCCTAGATATCACATAAAAAAGGAGCACTTGTAGTTTGATGGCGTGATGAGTGAAATTTTATCAGATGAGGCTAATAATTTAGGAAACTGCCTATGTTAATTGCATGTATACGATGCAAGTGTCATCTTTGGATAAGGGATGCATTAACCCTAAACCCTTATAACATGTACCTATATGGTTTCAAGATGATATAGAGATGCACAAAGTCCAAAAATGCTGCACCCACCATTTTTTTAACTCATACCCTTAACCATAAACTAAAAACGTAAATATTAACATAAACGTAAATGTACGAAATTAATAATAAAAACGTAAACTAGATTAAAAAATTTTATTCATAAATTAAAAACTTAAACGATACATAGATAAATAAAAATGATACGATACATAGATAAATAAAAACGTAAACTAATATTGCAAATTATACTTCGCCTTAATCGTCGCCCTTGCTTCATCCATTGCCATCCGCTGGTCCCCGGTCAAGTGATCGTATAGCTGAAGATAGAACCTTATATCTTCTTGGCGTGATCGATACTCTGAGCTGCAACATCTCGTTCACGACATTCCACCTCCCTCATTTTGATCTCTATAAATGCTAAGCGTTCTTCTTTCTCTTGAGTTGTCATCTCGGTTACCATCAACCTAGCCAATGCATCGTCACTCATAGTTGACGATCCCGACCCTTTATTTTTCCCAGCAGATCTCGCTTTGTCCTTGCCAATTGTTCATCGAATTTCCTGCACCCCATTTCTATCGTTGTCGCCAGCATTAGTATTCAGATTAATACTAGCGTCCCCAGACTCTGTGTTGAACGAACTAGAACCAGATGACTTGTGTCTCTTGCTACCTCCCTCAGACTCTGTTGCAAATTTTAAAAGTTCTTGTTCTTTCCATTTCGGACTATCTTTTAAAACCTCCCAACAATGACGATATTTAAAGGTGTTTCCTGTTTTAACTTGATAGTGAATCATTGCCCTATTAATGCAATCTTCGTCGGAGGCTCCACTCTCCTGCGACATACGCATGACGTTACCGTACACTCCACAAAACCTCACACCAAAATCCATGTTCCTTCCTCGCGTTACCATACTTGATGTTTTCAAAAACGGTGACCTAACCTTTAGCGAACGCAATTTCTTCCTCAGTTGTCCACACAATCTGCTGGGGTGCATCATCTCTTTGAATCATCCTCTTTTGACATGCTCTAGTCGGCTTCTTTTCTCTTCGATGGTGAGGTTGCGACTTGTTCAACCAGAGATTCGTGAGGCGAGTACAACTCTTCGACCGGAAATGCATTAATCGAAGACATGGCTGGATCCTTACGTCGTTGTGATGACGAACCACCCATTTGGGGTTGTGAGACGTAGTCTTGGTGGCTAAATTAGAACGAGCTTAGTTGTGACGAGTAATCCTAAAATACGTTTGGGTGTGACCCGAAACCGTGAAACCCGTATTATTCCGGTGCCGGTGCCGGTGTCGGGTTTCGGTATGGTTGGTTTGGGTAAGGTTGGTGATAGTATGATTGTGGCTGTAATAAGTTCGTTTTTGGTGATGGGTTTCCGAGCATAAAGGTGCTCTCGGGTGTCGGCGGATTATTTCGGTTGGGGTTTCTTGGTTGACGTTTATTGGGTCGAGGAGTGTTTTGGTGAGACATTTTAAAAAAAATAAAATTGAGAGTATGAAGTTTAGAGAGATTGTATATAAATTGGGAGAGTTGTGTATAAAATGGGCGAAGTAGTGGGTATTTATAGGTAAAAAGGAGAGTTGTTTTTTAGAAAAAAAGTTTTTTTTATGTTGGCAACGGATAAAAACACACGGGGCCCACAAATTTGAAACTCACTTATGTGAGTGACTCACCGAAAAATGTTAAAACTCACGGTGAGTTTGGGTGACCGGGATAGAAGTCGTACGCGACTTCATAACTTACTTCGGTGAGTTTTCCCTTGTACCATCCAGCCTTATATTTTGGCATAAGCCAACAGTACACCAAGAATCAATATTAGAGCTACATCGCAAAGATCATAGCCATTTTGTTCCGATCGTACAAAGTAATTTATAGTTACAAAAATCACTACAATACATCCCTAGAGGCGAAATACCAATCGACGAAATCTGCATAATTACAACTTTAAGAATATATAAATTAGATCCTTGCCTTAACCATCTCCATTTTTTGGATTTTCACTAAAATGACACATTTGGCCTAAGCGTTACATGCCTAAATACTACTACGCGTTCCTTGACTTTTGATCTCCTGCTAAACCCGCCTATTTTTATACGTATTGGTGGAGTGATTAATTCCCTGGTTATTATTGATGTTGTTTAGATGAGGAGTCTACTGGCGATTGGTTGTCAGACCCGTCATCGTGTTTTTGGGACGACTGGCCTTTATTATCTTCCGTCTCCAACACATTTGTCATTTGGATGTAAAGCAAATGCGCCATCACTGATAAGCTTAATAACCATGAATTAAACCTTTCTTAATCAGACGGTATTACTTAATAACATTTTATCGGTCTTTATTTAACTATTATCATAGCTTCGATCTGTAGCATCATATAAGTTGATGTTCAAATAAACTGCAGTTGTCACCTATAACCTTAGTGCTAATATCATTATGATAATACAACCTATAATATCTCACTGTTAATATCATTACATACGATAATACTAATGACATGAAAACAAAGAAAAATAAAAACTTTAAAAACATAAAGTACTATGTATGACAGATTTATTTATGGAATTATAAAAAATAATTAGAGTACATGTATGTTCACTTATTGAGTTAATAGGCTTTTAACAAATAAAAATAACAAACACCATATTTTGTTATTGGGCTTATGTTACAAAATACAAAGTGTATATCAGATTTAGGTTACATTTGTAACTGACCACCACAACGCCGTTTCTCATCTTCTTCCTCAGATCTTCTTCCTTCTCACAAACAACAAAAATATT
>BQNB010111683.1:0-22301 GCA_026074375.1 Tanacetum coccineum | reverse complement strand
CATACACTTTGGTATACAAACAAAGTCTCAACCATTGTTATTTTGGATTCATCCAAGCTAACAAACACTTTACAATGTAAAGAATCGATCAAGGCGTGAGATCAACAATCTCTGGCATGTCTTCTGAAAATAGATAACAATTACGGCCTTAGAAATGTCATTTAATAATGATACGAGGCTGTAAATGAAGTTCGAGCAGAAGTTTCAAAAGCTTTCAAAACATGCCAAAATGGCTTGCTATTATTTCAGATAGCAACCCGCTCATCATCTTAAAGGCAAGTATGTCGTCAAAAAGACAACTTGACCTCACAACGGGAATTAATTTTCTCAGGAATGAATTACGTTATATTCATTCAAAGGCTTGTGATTACATTGCATCACAACCCGGGCTTGCTTCCAAGTACTCCGTAAGCGTATGTGTCAGTGCGCCTATGTGTCAAAAATAAGATACAGTATTAAAATTTCTTGGGTGTTGATTTTATAATATGACATATAAATAAATATATATGATTAGTATAGTTACTATATATATAAATAGTATGAAATTATATACTATATATATAAAATAAATCTTAATCATCTTTCAGATTCAACAGATCATCATTTGTCTAAGATAATTTTGAACCATCAAATAACGACTATAACTCTTTAACTAGAAAATGGGTCATTATTTGAGGGGGAGAAATTGTCAAAATCATCTTCTTCATAATTAATAAGTTGTCAATCAGAAAAGCTTTTTACTGGTGTCGGGTGAATAATTAAAGGGGAGTTGGTAAATATCAACTCAATCAGGCTGTACTTGATATATGTTTAATCTTAGTTTTACACACATAACACCTCAAAAACCCTATTCCTCCATTGATAACCTTCAAGACCCTCAATAACTTGCTCAATCTTTGTTTTAAGCTTAAGGTACACGAATGTCATCATTAAAACTTCATTATATATGACTGAATCATGGAATTACACTCGAAAACCCTAAAATTCAATTTAATTTTCTTCACCCTAAAAAGTGTTTGAAAAGTGAAATTGATTGAGGGGTTTTGGTTTATTAGGGGTCTAGATTGTGTGCCTTTAACAGTTTTTAATAAGGATAACTTCTTCATGCGTTTTGATTGATTCTTGAATTCGAAAAGTTTGAAAATAGGTTAAAACTTAAAAAAGTTTATGGGTTTGGGATTAGAACTGCTTATACGATTGATTGTGAGTGTTAGAGTGTTCTTAACCATACAAATATGTGGAAATTTTGATTATGTGGGGTGTTTGTGTTCTTATGGCTCGAACATGACCTAAATCAAGAATTTTGTGGTTAATTCATGCGTTAAAAGTGTTAAAATGACTCATAGAGGATATATGATCACGATTAAGTGAACTTAGATGCTTAGAAAGGTGTAAAATGTTTGTGTAAAAATTTGCATAGGCGATCTATACAAATAGAGTATTATTCAGGCGATCAATACATAACCTAGTTGCTCAGGCGATCAATACAAAATTACATAGGCGATCTATACCTAGGTTTAACACAGGCGATCTATACAAGCATCCTTTACATAGGCGATCTATACATTCTTAAGTTCAACAGGCGATCTATACACAATTAAGTATAACAGGCGATCAATACATGGTTTTCTAACTCAGGCGATCTATACACTCAAATCATACACAGGCGTTCTATACACATTATATAGGCAATCTATACTTGATTTTTTCTAATAGAATTAATCTCATAATCTTGGTAATTCAACCTTATAACATAATCTAAGTGTAATTTAACCCTATCTTGTCATATAGTGATTAAGTTAGGTATAATTTTCCTTAGAAGTCTAAAGTGTTTGCCATGATTTCATTAGTTTTCCTATAGTCAATGTGGTTATGCGAGTGTGTGTATCCTGTTTGCATGTGTATCAGTTCTTTGCATTGTGTGTAGGTGTATCAATTTGTTGCTTGTATTTGTTTGCCTATCCCCCTGTAGTAAACCATGTGCTGCATCAATAATCTGGAATCATGATCTAGATTGTCTCCGTGCTATATATATTTGCTTGTGTATAAACTGTATGTGACAACTCTTAGCAGAATCATGACTTCCATCACTGCTCAACAAACCAAGCTTGACCTTGAACTTGTTTCCAAAGAAAATCGACTTAACATTGGAAAATGCAATGGAAGAATCCTTCGTGGATTGAAACCAAAATAGGAAACATTTCAAGTTGTTCTGAATGCACTTGCACTCACTCCATGCTATCCTGCATTTCTCATCACTGCTGATGTCACTGAAGTGTATATGCATCAATTCTAGAATTGCATATACAAGCATGACGACTTCTACAGATTCAAGATTGATTAGAAGAAACGATTCAAGCTTACCTTGGAAGTCTTCAGAGATATCTTTCAGATTTGCCCAAGAGTACCTGGTCTTGACTTTGATGCTCTTCCTTCTAAAGAAGACACTATATCTTTCTCAAGATATCTCGGTCATACTGGGGTAATCAATTCATTCAATGATGTTGTTATTGATCAGATGCATCAACCGTGGAGAACTTTTGCTGCTATTATCAACAGAAGCCTTTCTGGAAAGACTAGTGGTCTTGACAAACTTTGTCTTTCCTGAGCACAAATCCTTTGGGGCATGTACCATCAGAAGTATGTAGACTATGTGGAACTACTCTGGGAAGACTTTACTTATCAGATTGACAACAAAGTTTACAAAAAGCAAGAAAAGATGTACTACCCTCGTTTCACCAAAGTTATCATTCACCACTTCCTTATTCAAGAAAAGTCAATTTCCTGGAGAAACAAAATTGGGATGCACACCTCCAAAGATGACTACTTGATTAACACCTTAAGATTTGTTTCAAGAAAAGAAGCATCCCAGATCTATGGAGCAGTTCTACCTGAATGTTTGACAAGTCCAGAGATGAAGGAAAGTAAAGCGTACAAGACTTATCTTGGCTATGCTACAGGTGAGGTGCCTCCCAAGGTTGCTAGAAAATTCAAGAAAGCCTCTCCATCCAAGAAGGAAAGTGAGCTAGTCCCTGGAGATGAAGAACCTGTCAAAAAGGGCAAAAGATTGAAGACACCTGCCAAAAAGTCTGCTTCTAAGCCAACAACAGGTATCGTCATCAAAGAGCCTCTTGTGGAAACAACGTTAAAAAGAAAGGAAAAAAGAAAAGGTGGATGTAGCTCATGGAAAAGGAATAGAGTTGCTGTCTGAAGTAGCTTTGCTTGAAAAAGCTCAAATGAAGGAAGTAAGAAAGAAAAGCTTAAGGAACTTTCACAAGACTCATCCTAGTGGTTCTGGTACGGTTGCCGAGAAACCACCAAGTGTTGAAAAGATCACACCTACTGTCACAAGTGAAGGAACTGGTGATAAACCAGGGGTTCCCGATGTGACCAATGATGACTCTTCTGAGAGTGAATCTGAGTCTTGGGGTAATGATGAAGACGACAGCAACAACGAACAAGAATCAAGTGATGAAAGCAGTAAGCAAGAGAATGAAAGTGAAGAGCAAGAATCAGATTCGGAGCAAGATGAAGAATCTGACGATGATGATCAAGAAGAAGAGGAGTTTGATCAAGAAAATGAATCTGAAGATGATGAGATGAAAAGTGATGAAGAACAAGGAATGGATGATACTACCGACCAATTTGATGATGATGCAGATGCAAGATTAGAAGAACCCACTAAGACTGCTACAGGAATTGTTCAAGGTAAGGGTAATGATACTGAAATGACTGAAGCTCAACAAGGGAATGAAAATTTAGAGACTACTCAAGAACAAGTTGTTGAAGATGCCCATGTGACAATTTCTACTGTTCCGAAGAAGACAGAAGTCCCTGTTACTAGTTCTTCTCGCTCATCCGACTTGGCATCTAAATTCCTAAATTTTTCAGATATTCCTCAAACTAATGCAGAAATAGTGTCTCCACTAGATGTTCATGTCCACCATGAATTCCCTAGAACTCAAGCACTCACTCTCCTTACAATACCAGTTTTAGTTATCCCTGAATCATCACCGGTATTCACAAACATTCCTCAATCATCACACACCTTCACTCCTACACCAATACAGGCTACACCCACTCCTCCGCCGATAATTGAAACTACAAATCCTTTAGCTAATCTTCCTGATTTCTCATTAGTCTTTCAATTCAACGATAGAATCACAGCATTGGAAAAAGAAGTTGCTGATCTTAAGAAAGACCCTCTACACACTCAAGTGACATCTTTAGTTGACAGTCATCTAGACACAAGGTTGGGAGAAACCAGACAAGAATTCATGAACTTCCTTTCAGAGTCTCTCATGGCAAGAATCAAAGAACAATTAAAAGATCAGCTGCCTCAGATTCTGCCCCAGGAAGTGTCTAACTTCGCTTCACCTGTGATTGAAAAGTTGATTAAAGAATCACGTGATGAAGTTACTCTAGCGAAGGTGTCTTCTCAACCACAATCTACTTGTAAGGCTGCTTTTACACTTACTGAATTTGAGTTAAAGAAGATTCTTCTTGACAAAATGGAGAAAAGTGAATCATATCTGATGGCTCTCGAACACTAAGATTGCTATGATGGTTTGAAAAAATCTGACGCTCTCGACAAAGATTTCTTCTATTCTTATGATGTATATTCATTGAAGTGTGGCCAAAAAGACAAGGATAAAGATGAAGACCCTTCAACTGGATCAGACCAAGGGTTAAAGAAGAGAAAGCTAAGCAAAGATGCAGAACCAACCACTGGTCCGCAAAAAGAAAATGCAGTAAGAACTGCAGTTACCCCTTATCTGATGCAATTGGTAAAACCAATATTGCAGGTGATCAAGTGGTCAAACCTGCAATACACACTGTACACTTGACAGGCAAAAACCAAACTCAAAAAAGCTTGGTTCAAAAATCACTAGCTACTAAAAGAAAGAAAACTCCCCTGGTGCACAGCTTATAAAATCAACCTTAACTTGTTAGATTTTGAAATCTAACTTATGAAAACAACTTTTCTTCTGGATTTAAATGATAATGGAACTAACTCAAGCAAATTGCACAACTCATTTTGACTTTAAGGAGTCAAACACCACTAAACCAAACACTCCTTTAACATAGACAGATTTCATTTTAGCTTGAACTTGTAAAATCTAGTTAATAAAACCTAAGTACCAGATATCTAATAGCTTATTACAAACTTAATAAAAAAATATCAATCAGCAAATAAGCTAGAATCCATAAGCTACACATTACTCTAATATTTTTGGTTTTTTGGTTTTTAAGACTATCTATGAAAAATTAATATTAAAACTAAAAAAAACAGATATTCAAACTCACTTAATAAGCACAATAAGACAATTTTAAACCCTAATTAGCTAATGAATAAGCAGGATAAGCAAATTAAGTAGACTTAAGCTAGAAATTTAAGAACAAAAGCAATAAATGGAAACTTACAGAAAACCTTAGCTTAACAAAGGTTGAATAAGCTCAAATAAGCATCAACAGCTCTAGCTTATCTTAAGGATAAGCTAGTATAAGTCCTTATGAGCTCTTCCTTGTTTAGCTCATCTTCCAAAAGCTCAAACCCATTAAGTAAAGGTTTTAAACTGATTTTATAGATTTAAGTATGTTAAAGGCTTATTTAAACTTAATCTTAGCTTAGAGACTAAGAGAGCTAATAAGAGCTTGTTGAAAGCTTTTGAAACAATAGCATAAATTTGAGAGTAAAATAAAGAGCTTATAAGTGAAAAAGCTTATGAAACTTAAACTTAGGATTTTATTAATTCTCAAAAACAGATTACAATGCTTTATAAAAGAGACTACAAGAGCTTGAAAAATTAAAAATACAAATTTAAAAAAACTACATAAGCTATTTAACTAAGAAAAATTACAAGAAAAAGATATCATGTGTGTGAGGATGAAGGCCTTTTTATAGCCCGAATGAGAAGCTTCTAGGGGCAGGTTCAGTTATACGCTCCTCCAATCTTGTCCATCCATCCTTTCTCAATCATTAGAAGCTCATTCTCAACCCTCGGATCACTTTTGCACATACGGATTGCCATCGTGGCAATCTGTGATGTGACAGCTTGTGTGTTAGATTTGTGAGTAAGATTAGTACAAATCCCATCATTCCTTGTGCTTTCTTACTTGCCACCGTGTCATTCTTTCTTGGGTTTGGCCAATCAGATGCTTGAATGACGTTGTTTATTAAACCCAAGCCAAGTTGTACCATACCACTTTGAATTTATCCAAACTTAACCTTCAATTATCATTTGCCCTTTGAATTAACCCTGGGGTTAATTGTTGAAGATAATGAATAGTAAAAAAGAGACATTCGCGCCTTTTTATTTATAAAGGTGCGTTTGATTTGTGTTGACCCGGGCTTTGACTTGGGTTTGGGCCAGGTTATAAGGGATTTGGGCCCGGTCTTGGTTTTGGATTTGTTATAAAAAGTTAACGGGTGTTAACTTCTGTTAATAGAAGTTAACACCGTTAGGCTTTAAGGGCTATTTTTGCAATTTGGATTATCTTGAGGGACTGATTTGGAAATTTTTGGGTTTTGTCTTGTAGTGAGTTGACCATTTGACTTTTTGACCAAGTTTGACTGAAGCTTGACTACTTGACTACTTGACCTTGATAGCTTTCTCCTGGCTCTTTTGTGCTCTTCCATTCCCCGTGTTCGTGTTTGTCCGGTTTTGACCGTTTTCTTGCGATTTTTGCTATATCCGCACCTACACAATCACAAAGACAAAACAAGCAATATTCAAGCATTTTAAGCACAATTTTGTCTTTTTAGGGTCTATTTTGATATAAAATGGATATGTGTTTTCACACATATCAAACACCTTAAGATTTGTGTCAAGAAAAGAAGCATCTCAGAGATATGGAGCTGTTTTACCTGATTGTTTGACAAGTCCTGAGATGAAGGAAAGTAAAGCATACAAGACTTATCTTGGCTTTGCTACAGGTGCAGTGCCTCCCAAGGTTGCTAGGAAATTCAAGAAAGCTTCTCCGTCCAAGAAAGATAGTGTTCATGTCCCTGGTGATGAAGAACCTGTCCTGAAAGGCAAACGATTTAAGCGAGCTGCTAAGAAATCTTCAACTACTCTAGCAACAGGAATTATCATCAGAGAATCTCCTGTGACAACTAAGGCAAAAGGAAATAGAAAGGAAAATGTGGATGTTGCTCATGGAAAGGGAATAGAACAGTTATCTAATGTAGCTCTAACTGAAGAAGCTTAATTGAAAGAAGTTCAAAAGAAGAGCTTAAGGGACTTTCACATGTCACATCCAGGTGGTTCTGGTACGGTTGCTAAAGAGTGGGGAAAACTGAGGTGTTTGTGGGGGTGGGTTGATTGGGGGTGCCACCAAGTGTTAAAAAGATCACTCCTATCGTCACAAGTGAAGGAACTAGTGATAAACCAGGGGTTCCCGATGTGACCAATGATGACTCTTCTAAGAGTGAAACCGAGTCTTGGGGAAATGATGAAGATGATAGCAATGAAGAACAAGAATCAGGAGATGAAGGAAGTGATCAAGAGAAGGCAAGTGATGAACAAGAATCAGATTCGGAACAAGACGATGATGATAATGATCAAGAAAATGAGGAATCTGATCATGAAAATGAATCTGAAGATGATGAGACTAAAAGTGATGAAGGCGATCAAGGAATGGATGATACTACCGATCAAGTTAATGATGATGTTGATACAAGATTGGAAGAACCTACTCAGACAACTAACAAAATTGTTCAAGGAGAGGGAGCAAGGAAATGAAAATTTAGCGACTAATCAAGAACAAGTTGTAGAAGATGCACATGTGACAATTTCTACTATTCCTAAGAAGACAGAAGGTCCAGTTGCTAGTTCGTCTCTTTCATTTCCAACTTGGCAACAAAATTCCTAAACTTTTCAGATATTCTTTAAAGTGATGCAGAAATAGTGTCTCCACTAGATGTTCATGTCCACCATGAAGTTCCTAGATCTCAGGCACCCACTCTCCTTATAATTTTAGTTTCTGTTATACCTAAATCATCACCGGTTATCACAAACATTCCTCAATCATCTCACACCTTCACTCCTATACCAATTCAAGCAACACCAACTCCTCCACCAACAATTGAAACCACAAATCCTCTATCTAATGTTCCTGACTTCGCATCCATCTTTCAATTCAACGATAGAATTATAGCATTGGAAAATGATGTTGCTGAACTCAAGAAAGACCATTTTCATACACAAGTGACTTCTTTAGTTGATAGTCATCTAGACGCAAGGTTAGGAGAAACAAGAGCAGAATTTATGAACATCCTTTCAGAGTCTCTCACGGCAAGGATCAAAGAACAAGTAAAAGATCAGTTGCCTCAGATTCTGCCTCAGGAAGTGTCTAACCTAGCTCCACATGTGATCGAAACGATGATTAGAGAATTGCGTGATAAAGTGAATCTAGCAAGGTCGTCTTCTCAACCACAGTATACCTATGAGGCGGCTTCTACACTTACAGAGTTTGAATTAAAGAAGATTCTGATTGATAAGATGGAGAAAAGTGAATCCTATTTGCCGGCTCTAGAACACAGAGATTGCTATGATGGTTTGAAAAAATCTTACGCTCACGTCCGAACCAAAGAATTAATCATTCTTATTATGTAAGAACGTCTTGGTTGAAGCGTATCCGAGAAGAACAAAGACAAGACGAAGATACCCTATCTTTCCACTCCTGGATCAAGACCGAGTGTTAAATAAAAGAAAGACAAGCAAGATCCCGACACAACCACAGAAACCACTCAGCTTCTAAAAAAAGGAAAGACCTCAAATCAACGACGGCTCTTCTAAAGGCAACCACAAGTCACAAAACAAACCGAGATCTTCTGGAAAGTCTGTTCAATTAAAGGAACCAGAGTTCGAGGTTGGAGATTCTGACATGCCACAAGACCAAGCAGGGATTCAGGATGACAATGCAGATGAACCAAGGTTAGAGACTATCTCAAGACAATACTGGTTTAAGAACTTGTCCCAAAACAAAACCACATTTCGCACAGATCAATTCAAAACATTTCAAAACACATTTGAGTATCATTTTCCCCCAACAAAAAAATAATAAAAAGTGGGGCTACGAGAACTCACCTCTAGCAAGTCTTTAGCAACCAAAACTCCATCACACAGCAAATGCAACGACGCCCGCACACGACCTAGTCCAGTAAATGTCCCAATTTAATCATCAAACTCCAAAACAATCTTCACGTTTGATGCATAGAGTTTAGACGCGTTGTACAATTACCCAAAACAATTTATGGTGTGATGGTTGACGACATATTTCCACAATTATATCAATCTCATTCCCCGATAATACATACTTATACTATTTAGAGAAAATAGATAAGTAATATAAGTAGATTTCGACATGACCCGTACGCTTATACAACGTTTTCCAAGGTTTCAAACCTTATTTTTAACACTTTTTATAAATTCGACACTTTTCGACAAAATTCCAAAATCTCAATCTTTAACGTTTACTAAAACGTTTTCCCTAAAATATCGTTCAATATCACTTCGTAAATACATTTCCACTTTTAAAAGTCCGACAAAACTCTCATAACGACTAAATATCGCTTATTGGGCTTTAAGGCCCAACAAGGATCCCTTAAGATATTTATAAGTCCAAAATATGATCTAAGTCCAAAACCAATGTCCATTTACATATATAAGTATATACTTATAAGTGGAAAATAATCCGGACCACAATAAGCCCTCCCATTGTTGGATTAGCCAAACACTTCTTAAGGTTCGACACGTGGAACGTCTCATGGCACCATCCAACTCTTCAGGCAAATCTAATCGATAAGCCACAGGGCCTACCTTTTCAATAATCTTAAAAGGTCCAACAAATCTAGGTGCTAACTTCCCTCTAGAGGCTTCCTCCTCTTATCAGCATAACTTTTCTGACGATCACACGCAACCTTAAGTCTATCCTTAATCTGCGAGATCTTCTCAGTAGTCTCTTGCACTAACTCAAGTCCTATCAACTGACCTTCTCCAACATCAGCCCACATAATTGGCGAAGGACATTTTCTACCATACAATGCCTCAAACGGAGCACATCTCACACTAGCATGATAACTATTGTTATACAAAAACTCAACCAACAGAAGATGAACATCCTAACTTCCCCGAAGTCTAGGATGCACGCTCTAATCATGTCTTCTAAAGTATGAATAGTATGCTCAATCTGACCATCGGTCTGAGGGTGATAAGCCGTACTCATGTCTAAACGGGTTCCTAATGACTCTTGCATTGACTGCCAAAACCTTAATGTGAAACGACTATCATGATCCGATATAATCGAGATCGGCACACCATGTCTAGCAACTATCTCATTTAAATACAATCTAGCCAACCTTTCCATCTTATAATCCTCACGCATAGGTATAAAATGAGTAGACTTAGTCAATCGGTCCACAATGACCTAGATTGTGTCATGCCCACTACTAGTCCTAGGCAAAACATAGTCACAAAAAGCATTAGCTTATCCTTTCTATTTCATTTTTCGGGGAAAAAAAAATTCAGGTTGCTGGAGCAAGACTGATGGCCTTTGATGCTCAACCTTTAACCTTCAAACAATGTCAAAACTTACTACCATATCTCAGTTATATCCTTTTCATTCAGGCACCAATACCTATCTCTCAAATCATTAAATACATCTTATCAGCACCTGGGTTTGTACATAGTACTATGACTTATGGGCTTCATCCCATTATCAGGGTTCCTTCACCTGACCTTCATAGGTACCTATATTCGATCCTGGTAGTACAAGGTTCCTTCACTTCTCTATTTTGATCATCTCATCCAAACCCTTTCTAACAACCCTTGCTAACTCATCCAACATCGCCTTTCTAAGCCGTCAGTATTCCATATCCTTGATTTACTCGACTGAAGGGTCCATATTCATAGTCTACTTCTCTCGTCGGCTTTTACTCTTTCTTTCCTACTTAGTGGCATCAGCTAACTACATCGCCTTCCTTACCAGGATCTGGTAACGAATTTCACTAGTCATACTTACTAAATAAACTCTTATCCAGCGACGCTGTCGCATATTCAACTCTTTCTGACTAAATATATGCTAAAGACTCTTATGATCCGTATAGATGATACTCTTTGTCCCATACAAATAATGTCTCCATTATTTAAGTGCAAACACGAGACCGCACCCTGCTCCAATATCATGGGTAGTGTAATTTTCTTCTCATGAGGAGGTTTTCAACTACTTAGAGATAGGCTATCACTTTACCCTCTTTTGCATTAACACCCAGCCTAGTCCTACTCTCGGTCGACATTAACTATATACGCAAAGTCTACCGGTCCATTGGGGAGAGCTAGAAAGTGACGCCATTACATAACTTTATTCCTTCAAGGTTTGAATGCAATTCCTTGTCCTCACCCAAAATCGAAAGTCTTCTTACACTTCTGAGTCAAGATAGAAGAGACTTCTTAGCTATCTTAGAAAGTAGTTCTCATGAAACCTTACGGTAATTTCCAGCCAATCTAAAGAACGGATAACGAACTTAGTCGGAGTTTTAGGGGCCTTTCCAATTCTTATACAACTTCAATCTACTAGGGTTTTACCATGAATCCCATTACCATTTTTTCACATGCTCCAGAAAAGAAAACTGCACTTCTCTTAGCTATAATTCACACGTAGTAAACTTAGCATACAGTTTTCCTTTTTGATATGGTCCCAAAAAGGACTACCTTAAATGTTCTATATGCTCTCTTGAGGTTTGGAGTATATTAAGATATGTCTAAAACACTATCACTAAACTTATCAAGATAAGCATTTTACAAACTGTTTCGCAAATCCAATGAATTACTTGCTGTGTGTGTGCGTTAGTCAAACCAAAGGGCATTACAGTAAACTCAAAATGTCCATAATGAGTTCTAAATGCAGTCTTTAGAATGTTTATCATCCTCATCACTTTCAGCTGATGGTATCAAGACCTAAGATTATCTTCGAGAGAAAAACTGTTGCGACCTTTATAGTTGGTTTCCAAATGATCATCAATTTTAGGAAGCGGATATCTATTTTAACAGTCAACTTGTTAAATTCTCTATATCAATTAGCACATCTAAAAGAACCATCCTTTTTTTAACGAACAACACCGGCGCTCCCCAAGGCGTCGAACTTTGGTCGAAATGAAACCTTTGTCTTGGGAGTTCCTTGAGTTGTCTCAATAAACTCCTCCAATTCAGATGGTGCCACAAACGATAAGGGACTGGCTACCGGACCGTTGATCCAGGATTTACTCAATCCGACTTAATTTCCCGAAATTGGCGTTTAAATCTGATAGATCATTCGGGAATACCTCAGGAAAATATCTAACTACAACAATCTCTTCTTATTTCTTAACACCCATAAAAAATCTCGCTTTCTCTTCCGGTCTCTCTCCTACTACTCTAAGCACCTTGCCATCCGGTAATGGTATCCTCACCACCTTCTCATGGCAAATTATTTTAGCCTTATAATTGGACAACCAGTCCATACCTATAATCACATCAAAACTCCTATGGCCAAAAGGTATCAAGTCGATGTCAAAGACATGACCCTCGATTTCTAGTTTGCAACCCTTAATAACCTTATAAATCTCTACTAGCTGCCCACTAGCTATCTCAATCTCATATTTGAAACCTAAATCGCTGGGTTCTAAGCCTAACAAAGGTATAAAAGTAGTGGAAACAAAACTATAGTCGGCACCAGAGTCAAATAAGGTAGTGGCAAAATGATTGTTCAAGGTAAACGTACCCGTCACAATGTTCGGATCCTAGTGAGCTTCCTCTGCTCCTAACATGAATGCCCTACCCCTAGCCTGGTTTCCTTGGTTTCCACGACCCTGACCCTCGTTATTAGCAGCAAATTGATTTGGATGATTTTCTCCCGATCCTTGTGCCCTATTCCACCTAGGACAAGCTGGCCTGACATGGTCGGTACTACCACACTCATAACATGCCCTAACAGTTAGGTTTCTAGCATTGACATGATTCATATTCCTCGACACACCTCTACAATCCCTTGCCAAATGACCCGAGCGGTTACAATTGAAGCATATGCGACACAGCCCTCCGGGTGCATGGTAGGAGTTGCAGGTGGTACACTTGGGCCAAGTACCTGTATTCTCTCTTCCTACAGGGTTTACAGTAGTAGCAAAAGCATTCCCAGTCCTAGTCCTATTATTATCATCCCTACCATTCTTATCCTTGCTAGGTTTCCCCATATTCCCTCTTTTCTCGACTCCTTCGTAATTGATCCCATTCTCACAGCCTCATCGGGTTCAGTTGCACCAGCATATCTGCACAGCCTTCTGTATAGTCTTTGGCTTTATTGCTGCCACCATCCCATGGATTTGTGGAGCAAGGCCATACGGGGGGGGAGGCATACCCTCTCAATCATTCTCTACTTTTTAGAGTTACCAAATATGGGAAACTAACCTAGCCAAATCAATGAAAACCTATCAATATTACGCAGCATGGCCAGCCTCGACCATGGCTTGATTCCACAACTTAGGAGATTCCAACTTATTGCATCTCAGACTGGGACAAAACTCTTATATCCTCATAAACTTAAAGTCATTCATGGACATACTAAATAAACTTCCTTGACTTAGCGTGCGGATCTAAGATTCCACCACGTTTAAGTCCTTACCCACTAAATAAACTATCAGTGTATTTTTACTTTTTGGTCAATACTACATCCACTCATTCATGCACAGACTCCATTTTCTCAATCAACGGTCAGAACTACATCACCTCCTTACCCCCTTCATCATTCCTTAGGGTTACAGGCTTAAAAAAAAATCTACTTATATGAAAACCTACCCGGTTTATACACTAACAATTCCTAACGTTCTCCAGAATGTTCTAATAACCACATTTACCGTTCTGATTTCCAACATTACTCGGTTACTAACCAGATGCCAACATGGCGGGTAAGAGGTTCTGCCAATTGTTAGGCATATGATCATTGAGGAAGTCAGCGTGCCTCCATATTGGCTCCCTTTACATTCCATTGACTCTTCTACACCCCATGATTAGCTTCCTATACCTTGGTCATTTTTCCTTGACCATTCAAATTCATCAACACGTCATCATTCCTTCCCTAGGTTTTCTACCCCTTTCCGCCTCTAACCACCCATACACCGTTCCCTCTCCTAGTGATTCGGCAGCATGCCGACCAGACTTCGGTTCCTAATGCCTTGCGGCATTATCCACACGAGGGAGAACATGGGCAACGTTAGGCAGGCAGGAAGACTCGCATATATATAGAATATCTTAATATATATATACAGATATACACATAACACTACCATACGGTGTCAACTCCGATTTGTGTAAACATCATTATTAAGTATGAGTGAGTTATGATATACTTATAACTACGTTGGCCACTGTACTTATATTCGCATCATTTCCTAGTCATATTTAATATTGAGCTCACACATTTCAATGACTGGAAAACTAAAGCACCAAACTTTTGTGTTATGGTGAGTTTTTGTTGAATCACACAAAAGCACACAAAAGCGGAACACGTGCACTTAGATCTATAAGCAACCCTATTCTAAACGACGGATCTTGTATAGTCTAGTCTTTTCTACATAGTTCTCCTATAACCTTGGCTTGTTTACAATCGGTCAATACCCGACAAAGGCGGAAACTCAGGAATGTAACATAATGATCAATCTTAACACAAGATACAAAATAGTGGATAACTTACATTACATAAGCTCCAAGTTTTTTGGGGGCTTTAAATGAAGACTATTCAACACCGACAACACGAAGTGATGTCCCAAATCGCAATAAAATTCCACAGTCTCTTACAATTATTCAACTGCCCACAAGGGGACACCATTATCCAAACTTAAATCAAAACATCAAATTACTAAAATCAAAACAACAAGCAAGCAAGATTTCACACAAAAATCCACTCGGGATACTTCTAAGTCTGCTATCACAATCACCAAGCTATTCTTCTTTCACTTCACCAGAAAATGATACTCGAAAATGTCAACAATAATGTTGGTGAGATTGTTTAGGTTTGACCATAATACCAAAAACAGCTGTTGCAATTTTCACAGTGGACAATAGTGCTATATGACAGTGAATATATGCAAACAATCTTAGCATCACCGCTAATCAATCACCATATGTCACTTACGCACCTTATAAGGGCCTACCAGACTTCGTGCACTAAAATTAGGGCAAGGCGACCTCACCACAAACTTGGGTAGGCGTTACCCATCCGCTCTAAATAATCCAAAATACTAGGTAGGCGTACCCTATCAGATCCAATTTTTTACTCTCACAACACTGGGTAGGCGTACCCATCCGATCCAAACAATCATGCATAATAATCACATAGCAGTCATAAGCACATGTTTTATCAAAAAAAAAACCATATTTCGCACAGATCAATTCAAAACATTTCAAAACACATTTGAGTATCATTTCCCCCCAACGGAAAAACAGTAAAAAGTGGGGCTGCGAGAACTCACCTTAAGCAAGTATTTAGCAACCAAATCTCAATCACACAAGCAAATGCAACGACGCTCGCACACGACCTAGTCCAGTTAATGTCCCAATTTAATCATCCAATTCCAAAACAATCTTCACGTTTGATGCATAGAGTTTAGACGCGTTGTATAATTACCCAAAACAATTTAGTTTTGGTTTCTGTGCATGTGTTGACGGATATATTTCCGAATCATATCAATCTGTCATTCCCTTATAATAAATATTATACTATTTAGAGAAAAATTAGATAAGTAATATAAATAAATATTTATAATTAATAATTATAAATATATTTCGACAAGTCCATTCGGTAAACCTTAGTCACTTCAAAATAATCATAATACGGTTAAAAATGAAACATTTACTCATAATAAACACATTAGAGAAGTTTCGAGAAAAATTATATTTTTTTGTCTTTTAGTGAATTTATTAAATAAATAAAATAATTAAATAATATTTAATTATTTAAAAATAAAAAATCATGTTTTTAGGGAACAAATTGTAAGTATAAGATTTTTACAAAAGTTCAGACCATGGCCGTCGCTCAAACAACGTTTTTCAAGGTTTCAAACCTTATATTCAACACTTTTCATAAATTCGACACTTTTCGACAAAATTCCAAATTCTCAATCTTTAATGTTTACTAAAACTTTTTTCCCAAAATACCGTTCAATATCACGCCATAAATACATTTCCACTTTCAAAAGTCCGACAAAACTCTCACAACGACTAAATATAGCTTATTGGGCTTTAAGGCCCAACAAGGGTCCATTAAGACATTTATAAGTTCAAAATACGATCCAAGACCAAAATCAAGGTCCATTTACATATATAAGCATATACATATAAGTAAAAATAATCTGGATCACAATAAGCCCTCCCATTTAAGCCCGGCTTAAATAGGACTTATTGGGGGGGTGAGTCCAATAGCTCAAAAATACGTATATTAAGCTTGAAAATAAGCTAATAAGCTACGTATCGGATTTGGTTACTGCCATAAGCCTCAAAAAAGTCCACAACATATGCCATAACACAAAAATAATCAAGATTACTTTCCTAGTGATTTTGGAAAGTGGTTCGTGACATATAAGCCCAAAATAAGCCAAGAAATAGCTTAAAAATAAGCCCGAAGAAAAAGCTTACAAGCTATTATAAAATTAGCATTTAGCATCCATATATTAATCAACCATCACGACCTCGAAATATCAAACTGCAAAACCTCTTTTCTTGTTATTCTACACGACCAAAAACTCTTTTTCTTTCGTTTCGTTTCGCAAACGAATTTCACCAACGATCAACTTGTACAACTAACATCTATGCATAAAAATACACCCAAAAGGACAAACAAAATTTAAATTTGAAAACTTACAAGAAAATCTTCAAAAATGTATATTTCGACACGAACCGGACAACCCAAACGTTGTTTAAACGAACACCCAAACACTCATATCAACTCAGAATATCACGTTCTTGATCAAAGTTGGAAAATTTATGGTGAATTATGGTGGTGTAGTGGCGGACGGACACACACACACACACACACACACTCTTATGTGTGTGTTTTTTTTGAAAATGAAATGATAAGGATTATGAGAAAATGTTTCTAGTGGAAGGCATATATGTGTACAACTTTAGACAAAGGAGCTAAATTTAAGCCTCCTTGTCTCTCTTTCTTGCTATGACCGGCCATGGGATCCAAGGGAGTCTCGGGCCTTTCTTTTCGTGTCGGGATCATTTAAATACTCGTAAAACTTACCCCAAAGTTAATTTATTTTTTGGAACGGCAAAATATATTAGAAAAAACTAGCAAGGAGCTAGAAAATTACAAAGTAACAATATGAGGGTTTTTAAGCTACTCAATCCAACTAAAAGAAGCTTTACATCTGTAATGACACCAATAAAAAGAACGAGACCTCACATCTTTAAAGATAACCGCCTTTGATGGAGACTCCGAACCGAAGATACTTTTATTACGAAAACTCCATATGTGCCACCACATCTCATAACAAACTCCTTCAAAAAGTTTCTTGTGCTTGATGTTTAAGAAAAGATTCATAATCCCCTCTAACACTCTTCGTTGGGAGATTCTTCCATATAAAGACGTCCCATCCAAAACACGTGATCTTATGCAAAATATCCCTAGCAATTTGGCAAGTGAAGAAAATATGCCTAGTAGATTCCACCGCCCTACCGCACGTTGGGCAAAGAATAGATTCAATATCCATTCCTCGACGAGAAATGTTCAATCTAGATGGCAAATAATCTAATTTAATTTTCCAAGCTAGAATATTCACCTTAATAGGAACCGCTTTAATCCAACGCGTTCTAGAAGCAACCGCCGATAACATGTGCTCATCAATTTTCTTTCTAACCGAGGCGACGGAGAAGTCACCCGAACCTTCCAAAGACCACACCCATCTATCCCTCCTATTAACAAGAACAGTTCCTTCAACCTTCGCCATCAACTCGCCATATTGGTCTTGTTCCACACCTCCCCTAGGATCTCGACGAAAAGAATAGGACAGATTATCATGGGACAGTTTCGAAGCCACATTAATATTTTTACATGTTTCCAGCGCATAAGCCCTTGGAAACATATTTTTAAACGCAATGTCCCCATGCCAAGCATCTTCCCAAAACGACGTATCCGAACCATTACCCAGCTTTTTATGAATAAAACTAAGCAAGTTTAAGCCACGGTTCGCTAAGAGATTCACTTCCTTTACTATATCAAGCCATATTGAAGGGTATGAAGCTTTTACCTGATTGCCAATTTTCCCGTGATCTCCATGAATAGTGTAGCACCTCAGAAAAATTTAGAACTTCTTTTCATTTTATGTAAGAATATGTACTGCAAGCACTTGCAAATTTGCCGTTATTTTTCCAATAAAAAGTTATTCCTTCAAGCGACTTACAATATTTTACGCTATTGAGAGTTTTAAATAGCGCGTATAAATCATCGTTTTTGCTTTCGGATCTAAAAGGGTATTTTAGAAAACGCGTAACAATAAAAATCATATTTTATTTTTATTTTACGCCGCGCGAAACAAGGTCGCACGACTATGTTATTTTGTGAACCCGTCCAATAATTTCAATAAATAAACTATAAATGGCAATATTTAAATATTCCGGGGTATAATCAATGTACCTTGAGTTTCACTTCCTCAAACTCTAAATATACAAAATGTATATCCAAGCCAATCAGTGGAAAGAATTCACAATAAACAATACTAACACCCATCAATTGCTCTCTTACATCAGTGTCCTAACCTTTCTTCACATGCTACGTCTTTGTTTCAATTTCAATTCAACCAATAGTAATTATTCTTTAACAGTATTATAAAAGAGAAATCATAACCAATAGTATCATATACATCAACAGTAGGTGTAAATAATATCATTCACATGCACATGAGAAGCCTCAGGAAAACTATGTGACACCTTGTACGTTATAAATAGACACATTTCTCTTCACTCCTTGTGCACTCTCACCACAAGGTTAAACAGAGATTAGGGTAAGGTTTCGAGTGAAATTCTAGTTAGGAAACGTTAGGTTTTAAAGGGTTTAATATTAACTAAGGGTTTTAGGTTCGAGCTTCCTTGCTGACGCCATCTTTTCGCATCGACTACTAAGCTGGACCTACAGTTAAGTCATTTCTTGTAGCACATATTTATATTTGGTAATATAACGTTCATTTCGTAATAACACATGACATGCATGGTCCTTATGAGCATACACATGTCAAGCTTTGTCATGCTACACATGAAATATAATACGTAAACATTCGACCTACCATGAACTAGTATCAAGCATATCGAAATTTAAAAACTATACAACAACTTTGACTAGCAAAACTCGACACTTATACTCGGTTTGAAACGTTGGCACTAGGGACGAGTAAGACTAAGGCATACGTGTAAAATGCTTGTATTGTGACCCAGACCAAGCCCTACCATGACCACCAACGCGACGGGTGACAAGGGGCCACTGCCTCAATGAGGTTGTGCCTCATCGTTGGATGCTCCACAACGAGCAAGGTGGCTGCTCCATGGGTAGCAACCCACCCCGAACCTTTTTCAAGCCACTCATACGTGCGAGACAGTTGGCTGCTGCCACTGTTGCTGTCGCATAAGGTGTGGGGGTGGCGGGAAGGCTTGGTGGTGTCTTTACCAATCGGCTGATGCCTTCATCATTTCAACGCACCCTTTTTGGTGCATCTTTCAACCTACCAAACGCACCACTCGGTGCTGTTGACTTATATGAATCAACTCAGCCACGCTGGAGAAGCATCGTCTTTGTGTTTAGAAACAGAGTCTTTCTGTTTGCTAACTAATAAGTAGTAAACATGCGGAAGTAGGATAGAAACCAGACCAAAAAAAAAAAACCCCAGAAATATATATATGGGTCTTTGTTTGCAGAAGAATGGAGGAAACGAAAACAGTGAGTTTAAAAACTTACTGTTGTGCGTCAGGTGTGCAGCAGAAAAAAAAGAAAGCAAAGAAAAGAGGATGGACATGTGTTTAGTATATATATGCATCTGCACGTGAAGAATTTTTGTTAATTTATTGCAAGAGTGTAATTATTTTTTGTTTTGTCTAACAAGTTGACAAAGAAATAATTCATACTATGCTCATTTATAAGTTTTGACATAGATAAATATTACATGCATAATTATCGAACTCTCGGTTCGAGCCCCAAATGGGTTGACAACTTGATAACGAGTATAGTTATTTTAACAAGTATAGTTATTTTAACGAGTATAGTATTTCAACGAGTATAAGTTAGGAACGATAATTTTCGATGCTTTAAAATTATTAACAATGGAACCGAACTTTTAAACAGGTAAAAGAGTTTATCCCGGCTCAAATATTTTAGTTAACACCAAAAATATTTTCAAACTTATTTGAGTTTAAAGTATGATTTTAAAGGGCATATGATTTAAATTGTAAACCATTGAAAATTAAGGAATATTAATATAAGTAAAATAGTTTTTTTTCAAAAAATTATTTTAAACGTTCTCACATGAACTTTTTTATAAAGATTAATTAGACGATTTCACATGAACTACGACACATAAAATGGTTAATTATACGAGACTTAAGTGATGACTAAAATATATAAATGAACGAAATAAACATACGTATGTAATTCGATAGTCATTAAGATAATAGTTATATTACTAAAACCTAAATTGTATTAACGAATATGACCATGTGATCTTAAACCCATATTTACATTAAATTAGGAATAAACACTTATAGGTGCGTAATCGTGTATCATCCCTAGAACCAACGGTCTAATCAACGTTATGAGAACATAAAACGTCACCACATACCAACCATGTCTTTTGACCATTCGCATAAATCATCTTATATATTAAGTCTTAGAATGAATACTCAGATTTATTGTAATTACTTAGGTGTTTGACTGGGTCATTATTTGACGTGCCTTGATCCATTACCCATCTCAGACGATTAACCAACAAGGTGAGTTTTCATAGCCCCTACTCTACTGTTTAAATCATCTTTTGGGGTGAGAACATTGCTTATTTTAAATGTGTGAATACAAGTATAAATACTCATTACAAATTGGTCTAAGTCCCGATTTAACCCAAGTTGCTATTTGTCCGATTCATCATGAACCGTCAATCTTTGTGAGCGCGAATGTTATGGATAGATCTATCGGGATTGACAATCACTGTTTGTCTTGGACTGACATTAGTCAAGCAAACACAGTTTCATTTGAGTCAGACTACGGGTGTCCCGGGTTAGACACCTGTAAGGGCATTCATTTATGTTGGTATATGTTAACGCTTCGGTGTCATGAGCTTAGATAATAGTAATGCAATTTATATGACTTTGTATCTGTTATATTGTCATATGTGGATGAAATCTTGTAATTCACAAACACTACATTTTCTGCTTAAACAAACTTATGAACTCACCAACTTTATGTTGACACTTTAACAATGTTTTTCTTCGGTATTAAGAATGAAGATGCTATATGAAGTCTCATGCATTGCTGTCATTTTCTCATTATCTGAATATCACTTATCCTATTTAAAACAATGTTGTATTGTTTATTTTATGCTTCCGCTGAATGTTAAACAATTTATTATTTCTTAATTCAAGTGATATGTTTTCTTAAAACATCTCATATAGAGGTCGTTTTGTTATTTCTTAGAAGCATGATATTCATGAAGTCACACTCCCTCGGTTGCCATTATACTCTGATATTTTAGGGGTATGACATAGACTGGAAATGCCTTGTGTGCCACATATACCATAAACATCTTGACACCTAATGATCTGGCAACTTGTGCAAATGACTCATCGAAATTAATTCCTTCTTCTTGTTGATATACCTTAGCCATAATACAAGCCTTGTTTCTGATCATAGTGATTTCTTCATCTGTTTTGCTTTTCCACATCCACTTCAAGTTGATGACTTGGTTATGAGTGGGTTTGTCGACTAATTCTTAGATGTTTAGTATTTAAAACTGATAAAGCTATTCTTGCATAGCCTCTATCCAACTCGAGTATGCCATTGCTTCTTTGATTTTCTTTGGTTCAGCAATACTCATAGTGAGTGCATAGATACATATTTCACTGTTAGTTTTGAGTTGGCGTCTTATCATTACTAACCTTGACGGATTTCCGAGAACTTGTTCGAGTGGATGATCTTTTGTCCATTTATATTATGATAGGTATTGTTAATAAAATGTGTGCATGTTGGAAGGATAAACTGAATGAGAAGAAGATTCAATCAATTTTGTT
>BQNB010111682.1:0-18763 GCA_026074375.1 Tanacetum coccineum | reverse complement strand
GTTCAACAAAAGTCGGTGGGACTTGTTGTTGTTGACGGTTAGAATTACGAGATTGAGAACGAGTGCGCATGCACTAAAAAGAAAATTTATACTAATTTTTTTTCTTTTTTTTTTATTATTTTTTTTTGGTTTTTAAACAATGTATTCACAATGTATTTTAATAACGGACAATGAGATAAGACAATTAAACCTAATAATCAACTCGCTTCTCGGTAACTCTTCAAAGAGAAAAACACACAGAGGAGCGGAGGAGTAGGAAAACGCAAAGCTATTAAAAACCTTTCTCCTTTAGGGTCGTAGTTCCTAGGAACAACCCGCCTTATACACCTCTTATAGTTTGTTTAACTTTCGAAGGTGAGCCGTACCTCGCGAGAGACACAAAAGGTAAGTTTTTGATCTTTGGTTCGGGAACTTATTAATGAATAATACTTCATTTGAAAGTATTATTTTGATGGTGTTCTTTTACCAACTTGTGATTATTTTTTATGGACAATGTTTTTAATTTTTTTGATTTTTGATTTTTTTTCTTTTATTTTTTTTATATTATATACACTAATAAAAGAAAAATCTTTTTGTATTTTTTATAGGAAAATAAACAAAATAACTTCACACAGAACGATCTTCAAACACAAATTGTCAAACGGCTTCAACAATCGTATACAATCCTCCCCAGCAACGGCGCCAAAAACTGATTGATGGTGATAAGAATCAAAAAAATCTCAAATGTAGTAATCCGGGAGTATGATTCCCGGGTCGTTATCCCCAACGAGGATTGCAATTGAAAGTCGAGAGGCGTTTTGAGAATCGATGCTTGAATGGAACAAGATTATGATTGGTTATCTAAAACTACGGGAAAATTAAGGCAAACACTTAAAATCAATTAAGGGAAAACAAATTTTAACTAAAAACGCAAACCGGGAATCCTAAACGGGACTTTAAAAATCAACTAAGGCAAAAGTTAACCCTAAAAATGCAAATTTAGCTTCTAAACCTCTAAGATGACAAAAGAAAATTTTCTAAAAAAGATTTATATTTTTTTGACAAAAATGATGAAAAAGATTTTAAACTTTGTAAACCTAAAACTATTTATTTTAAATCTAAAAACTATTTTTTTGTAATTTTCTGAATTAATTTACTATTTTTAAATGATTTTCTAAAATTCTAAACTTTGAAAAATAAAGAAAAATAACAAATAAAGGAGGAAAAATCTAAAAAAATGCAGGAAAGTCCTAAATGTTGTAAGGGATGCAGGAAAAATAAGCTGGTTAAGCCAGCTTATCGAATAAGCTCTAAAAAGCCATTTTAAGCTGCGAAGGCTACATGAGACAAATAGTTGAAAACGTGTATATGTTTATAGACGTTTTCTAAAGATAACTTCCAAAGATACACGGAAAAGACCCAAGGGCGCTAGTGGTAGAGGGAGTGTTGTGTAAAAACGTTTGGTGATAAGAGTGAGGTCCCGGGTTCGAGCCTTGCTCACCTGGGACTTCCCCTAATCCCAAATGTTTTTGTTTTTGCCATTTTTTATAACTTTTTAAAAGACTAATAAATAAGCAATTTTTACAAAAACACTTTTTTTATAAATCAAAAATAAGCACGAAATAAGCTGTTAAAGGGGACAGAATAAGCTTAATGCTCAAAGCTATAAAATGCTAACTGTTGGGCTTTTTAATCTCAAATAAGCAATCCAAAATGAAAAATACGCTAAAGCAGATACCTAACTACCCTTAATAAGCATATTTAAACAAAATTAAGCAACTAAATTAAGCTAAAATGGCAGATTACTTAAAACGGCTTAAAACTTAAGATTTTACACTAAAATGCAAATAAGCTCAAAATAAGATGTAGGCTAAGATAATTAAGCTAAATGGGATTAATCTAACCTAATAAGCTAAACTAAACCTAGAATAAGAAAAAGCAATAAGCTAATAAGCCTGAATAAGCAAATAGCTTTTTGGCCAAAACTGATAAGCAAAAAGGCCAAAAGGGACTTTTCTAGCTTAAAAATAAGCTAGCAAAAGGATCTTTATGGCTTAGTGGATTATACCACTAAGAAAAAATGGCCAAAAAGCTACATTAAGCAACAAAGAACAAGCATTTTGAAATTCAAATAAGCACTTAAAAAGCTTCATGAAAAAGCTATCTCACACTGATTCAACACTTAGACAAATTTTTGCAACTTTTTGTAATCTTCACAAAACACCAATTTTGAGCTTAAAATTAACCAAACAAATAGATCATTATGGACTTTTAACCTACAAACAGATTAAGCTTAGACCTCAAAGAACAAGAATCAACAATCAAAAAGCATTTTGAAATTCACAATAATCACTAATAAGCAATTAAAAAAGCAACTTCTTAAATTTTTCATTACTTAGCAATTTTTTTTGACAGTTTTGGTAAAAATGCAAACAAAAAATTACAGGCCTATGAGCTTTGTTTCTAACCTCTTTTAAAACATGCATAAACACAAAAACTTCACAAAATGACAATAAGCAAGATCACAATCAAATAAGCAAATGCAATGAGCTTAAACCTTACAGTTTCAAACCAATAACTCTTAAAACCTTAAAATTGAGATTTAACACTTAAAAACTTAAACAAACTAAATCTTTGGACTAATTTAAGCTAAGCTAAACTGACTCAAGAGTCAAAGTGCATTTTTGACCCATTATAACCCATTAAACAGGTTAAACCAAACACCCCTTTTACTAACTGATTTGCAAATTTTTAACTTGTATAAACTAATTTAAGCCAAATTTTGAAAAGACCATATGTTCAACAAGCACAATAAGCAGTACTAAGCATGTTTCAACAGTAGTTAAGTACTCAAATAAGCCAGAACAAGTTATGCAATTCTATAAGCTAATATAAGACAGATTTAAGAAAAACTTGCATAAAAGATTCTTTAAACTACAAGCTAAGCATTTTAAGCAATAAACATCATAAATAAGCAGTAGTAAGCATAAATAAGCACAAATAAGCAGTAAATAAGCAATGCTACAGTATTAAGCTAAAAAGAAACTTACAAATGCCTTTGCTCAAAACAAGGCAAACAAGCTTATAAATAAGCTAGTCTACAAGCTCTAGCTTGTCAAAGACAAGCTAGTAAGAGTCCATAAGCCCATCCAAATCCGGCTTATCATCCAAAAAAGCTGTGGTATTTGGGGGTGAATTTTTTTGATTTTTTATAAAAAATTTCTTAAATACCTTTTTCTTAAATGAAAACAGCTAGCTTATATGATTAAGAGCTTATAAGAGCTTATGAAAAACTTTTTAACTATAAGAAAACAGGAATCACCACTTAACTTAAAAACTTAGAAACTTTCATTGAACATTAAAAAGATTACAATACTTGGAAATTGAAAGACAAATATTAAAAATTTCTTGAAAACTAAGAACTAGGTTAAAACTACTAAAAAAACTAGATGCCAACAATGGCTTACAAAGGACCTATTTATACTAAGCTAATGAAGGTTCTAGGAGGTGTGCTTCTTTGCTGAGAGGGAAGCCGTGTGTGCTTCTTGTGTGAGTGTCTTCAAATACTCATCTTGGCCGTCCAAATTGAGTAGTGCCCAAGCTCTTTAATCTTAGCCATCAAATCATTGTCTTGTTCCTTGGACGAATGATGTTGCAAGGGATTGCCAAGGTGGCAATTGGGGGGATAAGGTGTGTAGAGGTGTTGGTCGACATAGGGGAGAAGAAAGGGGAAGGATGTCTTGTCTGGTAGTGAGGACAGGACACAAGAAGATGATGAATAGTACTTGGCGCCTTTTTTGAATGTTTTGAAGTTGGCAAAACAAGCCCTCCAAGGTGTATTGTTGTATTGCAATGAACGTCCTTAGTAGTGTATTGAGACTTTTGGGTATTGGCAGAAAAGGCCCTTGAGGGTGATAAGGGTGTTTGCAAAATTAGTCCTTGGAGTTTGTAAATGGGTTGCACCGTTAGTCCTTAAAGGACTAACGGGGTAAAGGTTATAAAAGGGGTAAGGGATAACAGAAGTTATAAGGGTGATGTTGGGCTAGTTGTTGGGCCGGGTATGGAAATAAATGGTGTTGGGCTTTTATTAAGGCTTAAGGCTTTATAAGATATAAGTGGGCTTTCCCGGGCCCACTAGGTGGGTACGGGTGGGCCCACTTTTGGCAGTTTAGGTTTTCGGGTTCGGTTTTCGATGCTCTTTCCAATGCCTCATCCCGGGTTTGATTTTGACTTGACTTTGACTTTTGACTTGGCTTTGATCTTGACTTCTCTTTATGCTCTTTCCGTTCTCGTGCTCGGTTTTGTCGTTTTGGCTTTGATTTTTGTCCTTTTCTTGGATATCCATTACCTGCATAATACAAATGTAAAACATACAAATACAATGTATTTTTGGTACGTTTTTAGTCATTTAAGTCTGATTTTAGTGGTCAAATGTATGTGTAATTAAACACATACCAGAATGCCTTTTGGTTTGGTGTTTAAATTGAATGATTTAGTTACACAAGCTAGTTCCTACAAGTATGAATGCATGCATCAAAGATTGTCCATGCATAATACTTTCATTGTAGTTTGTTGTGTAGAGATCCTTAATCAATTGGATTTTCAATTATGATAACTTTATTTTCGTTGTGTGGCAAGGAAAATACTTAGGATCTCGGATGAGTAGTCCAAGTTATCAATCCTACTTCAATGTGCATTTTAATCCTTTTTGGATATTATACACATATTGGACACATAATCCATTATAAAATAGCAAAGTGTCGCTAAGTATAATATCTTGGACTTATAGTCAATGTGTTGTGTCAACATTAATAATACTAATTGCCATAGTGTATGGTGAATTAGTTTCATAGTTTCTCGGACGAGAGGACTATATTATCATGTTTATTCTTTGTGTATTTTAATATGTTATGCAATACCACACCGAATTTAATTTCAAAAGAATTCTCTTTAACTACGTGACTAGTTTGTTTTGTTTGCATAAAGTTCTTTTCTTTGCTACCCTAGTACACATAGCATGCAATCTACACATAAAATGAGCAAGTTGACGCAAATGCAACATTTTCAACACAGGGGTGAGTTGTGATCCAAAGTGATTTTTTCAATGAATTTGTCTATTTAATCTTTCATGTCTATCATGAGGAATAGAGCATGCAATGTTGTGAATAAGTCGATTTCACATATTTAAATATGTGAGGTGATTATTACCACGATATTGGCAAGATGTAGATCAAATTTCTTGTTCATAGCACATAAGTATGGCATGTAGCCTCCGAGATATGTCAACCATCATTTGAATAATGTATTAACATCTATCCTTCATCTTGTTAAAACAACAATGTTGCTTATCTTCCATGCATTTCATATAAGTCCTAGCACATATCACATAAGCTCTAAGAGCACAATTATCTCTAAAAGGGTATGCAAACAACCTCTAGACTTTTACTCTTATTTTTGACCCCTCATACTCTCAAATCAATATCCTATGGTGCATGTCAACCATGAACAACCTCAACTAGACTCGTGCAATTTGGACTTAGGGAAATGTTATGCGAAAATCTTAAGCTTGTTTAGACTTAGACCTAAGTGTTCCCTCATTCAACCCACCAATTACTTGTTTTATTGGGTGACCTCTGGCATCTTTTAGACTCTTAGGATATCCTTCATCCGAAACATTAAATTGTAATGACGGCGACCCATTAAGATCTTGAACTATGGGTTCATCAATCCTATCATCTTCTATCAAAGAAGATGACTTGGGCTTGGGCAAGCTCTCATCAAGGGTAACATTAAGAGATTCCTTAATCCTCATTGTTTCCTTGTTAAGCACTATGTATGCTTTACTAGTTTGAGAGTATCCTAAAAACACACCTTTTTACGACTTTGGGTCAAACGTGGTGAGATGTACTTTAGTGTTAAGTATAAATACTTTACAACCAAAGACCCTAAAGTACTCTAATGATGGATTTCTATTTCTAAGGATTTCATAGGGTGTTTTATTGATGAATTTTCTAATATAAACCCTATTAAAGATGTATGTTGTCGTATCTATTGCATGACACCAAGACTTTTGTAGAATGGACTGCTCGTCTAACATAGCACGACTCATCTTTTTTAACTTGCGACGTTTTCTTTCAACAATCTCACTTGATTGAGAAGTGAACGGGCCCGACAAGTTATAAGACATTCCATGTTGTTCACAAAAGCTCCCAAATTGAGATTTATCAAATTCACTACTATGATTTCTTACGATTGAAACAATAGAACAATCATGTAGGTTTTAAAGCTTTCTACACAATATTTTAAACTTTTCTAAGACATTATCCTTGGACTCTATAAACACAACCTAAGTGTAGTTTGAGTGATCATCCACAATCATGTAAGTGTAGAAGTTGCCTCCGTAACTTTGAATTAGAGATGTACCAAACAAATCTAAGTGTAACAACTCTAAAACCCTAGTAGTTGACACTTATTTCCTATTCCTATTGTTTGCATTACCTTGACTCCCTAAACCACATGTATCACAAAAGTGTCTTTCAAAGCTCAACTTTGGTAGGTTCCTTACTAGCTCGTTAGAAGATAAGTTTTGAAATAACCTCATATTGGCATGACCTAACCTCCTATGCCAAAGCATTAAGTTATCTACCACGAATGCAAGACAAATTTGTTGTTTAGAGTTATCTCCCAATTTGCACGTATATAAACCATTTCTCCTATGTCTTTTTGCTAGCAATTTTCCATTTTTACTAATATCACAATCTACTTTAGTAAAGCTAACTACGCAATCATCATCATATAATTGACCTACGCTAATCCAGTTAAAAGCTAGACCACTAACATGCTCAACATTGGTAATGGAGTCATGAGTAATATTACATCCATCGACGACTTTGCCCTTTAGGTTTCTCCTAAATATGATATGTCTACCATCATACGCCTTGTATGAAGTAAACAATCTTCTATTCCCGTTCATGTGCTTAGTGCAACTACTATTCACAATCCAATCGTCCAGTAGTAGATCGCATTTAAGACATACCTACATGCAAATATGAATTCACGGTCGTGGTACCCATTTTTTCATGGGTCCGTTGTGGTTAGCAAATATGGTGCCCAAGTTAATCATTCTTGGGTCTTGTAGTAAGGCACATAGTTTATGTAGGTTGTACCTTGAGAACGTGGACCAAGGATTGTTTTGAAAATCATAGGAGTTTTGAAAGTTTTGTCCAATGCTCCAAGGTGTTTTTAGCCTTTGATTTGGGTAGGAGTTTTCTCTCCTTTAGAAAGTGCTAGGTTGATGATGCAAAGACCTTTGGTTTTTGTAAGAACTCATTCTTTCGAAAGAACGGTTGTTTTGAAAAGGTCTTCGAGCATATGAGTTTGAAGGTCTTATATGTGGTGTGGGTAAAAGAGGTCTAGGGTCAACTAGAGGTCATGTGTATCCAAGTCTATTATGAGAGCCCGAGTGATTTTCTTGGTGTGTTGTTTCCACTCTTCTAATGGATGCTTAAAGACCTCGAGTGTTTGCAAAATAGGTTTGAGGGATAACGGGATTAACATAGCTAGTTGACGCAATTTCATTTTGACTTTGTTTTACAAACACTATTGGTATTTTTTGGACTCGCGGAAGTGTTTTTATCATTTTTTGAAAACCCAATACCTTCCTTATCTTGGGATAATTTTTGACGACTTAACATATCGTCTAAAGCAATGCTACTTGATTTGAATTTTGGAAAATTCAATGCTTCATCTTGAAGTTTAGAAGCATTGCATTTTAAAGGGTCAACCTCTTGTGTGAGTTCAACACACTTTTGACAAGGTTCAACCACCTCTTTGTTATTAAGAAGTTTCTTTACTTCAAGTTCAAGATCATTGATTTTACTTAAAAGTTTTGAGTTTTCATACTCAAGAGCCCGTTTTTCTTTTTAAAAAATTTAAAAAGTTTTAGTAAAATCTTTGTTAAACTTTAGGAGTTCCTCATTCTCTTTTTGCAAATCAATAATATTTAAATCATTATTAGAACTAGATGGTTTGGATACTAGCTCTTGAAAGTCGATTGCCATGAGACAAGTTGCATCATTTAGTTGTTCGTCGCCATTTTCAATATCGCTCCATGCACCTCCAACAAAAGCCTTGTTCTCCTTCGGCTTTCTACACTCACTAGCGAAGTGGCCTTCTATCCCGCAATTGTAGCAAGCCCCCTTTGGCTTTGAGCTTTCACCACCTTTGTTCCCAAAGTTATTTCTGCGGCCTTTTTTGAATCTATTTCCGCCATTGCCAAATCGATTACCCTTGCGGAAGTTCCTAGCCAATAAGTTGAATGCTTAAGCTTCTTCTTTATTGTGAAGATTGTTATAGCCCATCAAGGATATGTTTTATAGATAATATAAGTACGCAGCGGAATCTAAAGAACAGTATATTATCAAACAAGGTTTTTCTTCATTATCATTCCATACAAGCCCTAATTCTAGATGATCAATTCTAGAACAGTTACTCTAACTAGTAACAGGATTAATAAAACATTGATCTTGAGGCTACAACACTCATTCTAGGCGTTTACAATGAATCACACGCCTAGAACACACACACACACTTTTACTAGTCGACTACATTTTTCTGTGCACACAAAACTATGTGTCTATGATCTCTTTATATAGGGAGAGATCAAGACTTGCAAAGGAAGATAAACATTAGACAAGTAAATCTTTTAAATATTTAGAGAATATCTTCTGTTATCTTTATCTTCTTAAGGAGATCTTCCAGAATCTACATATTTTCCACCAACTTGTAGAATTCTTTAATTATGTTTTTAGTCCTTTTGTTTCATTCTTTTATTTATTTTGTCTCGTCAAATCAAGAATCCCAATAATCTTCCCCTATTTGATGATGACAAAACAAACAAAGTCGTGTACGAACTTCATCATAAAGCCAAAGCTTCCCTTGAAGTTGAGATGCAATCATCTCCCTAAATGAAACAAAACTTCCTTAAGTAGATATCCTTTGTATCATGCCACCACATATAATAAGCTGCAAATCAATAAACTTGTAATCTTCTTCCTCTTTTTGTAATTATCAAATAGGGGTCTTCTGTAGATATGCAACTTGGATCATAACAGCTACAAACCATATTCCACAACTACTAATCCAGCCTTCCAATACTCAAAATACCCTTCATGAAGCATAATACGAAAAATGACTTTGAGCAGTAGAAACATAAACTAGCACTAGTAATAAAGATCAGCAATAGTAATGAAACACTTCCCCTCAAGTGGTGCATGTAAATGGTTAAACATTTTAACAATAAGCTTCCCCTGAAACCCATATGTTAACCATTTTGTGAATCTTCAATTCTGTAGGCTCTATGTAATGATTACTGATGAAGAAAATTAAGTATAACGAACTTGATGTAGAAGTAGAATAACCCAAACTTGTGTCGTATATCTTGTACTATCCACATGACTTCGAACGTTTACCCAAAATCAATGTATAAGGAGACCGTAATCTCTTGACAATTATCCTCGTCTTCTATGAGACACATAACCAAAGTGATAGCAAATGTGAGCATTGAGCACCATAAGAAAAATCACACATTTGCTAGATTTTTCAAGTCTTTGTCACAACATTGAAAACACAAACAAGTTACCTCCTGCTAAAAGGTATGATAAAACACAAACCCAAATAATTCCACTTCAACTTCAAATAGATCATAAACAATCTTCTTCGTAATCAATTCTTCAAATAATCCAAAAACGAGCCTTTTAAACGTTTAAGAACATTTAAACCAAAACTTTACCTTCCCCTTAAACCAAGCAGTAGTAACCAACAGTAGAAAACTTCTTCTATTGCCAGTATTAAACATACGAGTAACACAAACCTTGGTTTAAGTCCAACAGTAGTAACTGCTAAAATTTACCCCAGCAGCAGAAACTTAATACTGATGCATTAAAAATATACTAGTATTATTAATCATACTAGCAACACTAAGTATAAACTGGCAGCATTAACCCTTAGTGATAGCAGCACTAACATGAACTAGCAGTATTAACGTCTCCTGGCAGCACTAACTTACATAAGCAGCAGCACTAACCTTCAAAGATAAGGCTAGCAGTATTAACTGCCATTGGCAGTATAAACATACAACTGGCAGTACTAATGTATGAAGAACAGTACTAAGTACTCATAAGCAGTACTAAGTATAAAGCTGGCAGTACTAACTTCATACCCAGCAGTACTAATTCTTCCCCTTGGCAGTATAAAGTGCTCCTTCCTCCCATACCTTTTGAGACACTTTTTAACGTCAGTAAAGCACCAATATTTACGATCACCAGCAGTACTGTGTCATGTGTCAGTAGTAACCACCAACGAGCAGTACAAAACATATAAGGATACCTTTTTTTAAGTATCCAGACGACACCTTTTTAGCGACACTTTTTCAGTTGCTAAACTGTCACTAATCCTTGTCTTTGCATCTATCATCTTGATGTCGTGTGTTATGCATCCCTACTAGGGTTCATCATCAATCAAACGATCGACTCACCAAAGCTAGTAGAAACATTAATGATCACCATTCCTGTTTTTATTAAATTAGGATTTGTGAATACCCTAATTGCAACGAATTGAACCAAACACCAAAAACAGAGAACATGACCACTCTTCCTTCATAGATTCGACATCAATACACCTTGTAGATCCTAGATCGAGAGCCACGAGGCTCTGATACCAATTGTGAAAACCTAATAGATCATTAGATCATTTAAGCTCAGGTTGTTTAGACCTTTATCTAGGATAATATCAATGTTCATAAGTTATAAAAACAAAGTGGAATAAGAACAAAGATATTCAACAAGGTGTTCTAGATGATCAATTCAGAACAGTTACTCTAACTAGTAACAGGATCAATGAAACATTGATCTTGAGGCTACAACACTTATTCTAGGCATTTACAATTAATCACACGCCTAGAACACACACACACTTTTACTAGTCGACTACATTTTTTTGTGCACACAAAACTATGTGTCTATGATCTCTTTATATATAGGAAGATCAAACATACAAAGAAGATAAACATAAACAAGTAAATCTTTTAAATATTTAGAGAAATCTTATCTTCTGTTATCTTATCTTCTAAAGAGATCTTCCAGAATCTACATATTCTCCACCAGCTTGTAGAATTATTTAATTACATTTTTAGTCCTTTTGTTTCATTCTTTTATTTATTTTGTCTCATCAAATCAAGAATCCTAACATTTATCTACTTCTTCATCATTTCCATCTTGACTATCACTATCATCACTAGTTTGTTCCCTAGTTACTTTAGCTTTAAGTGCTAAGGACTTGACCTTTTCTTTTGTAGTAGTCCTGGAAGCTACGCCATCGTTATCCAAGACCATTTCATAAACCTTAAGGTCTCATATTAGCTCATCAAGAGGGAGAGTGGCTAAGTCTTTAGCTTCTTCAATGGCCGTCACCATGGCTCTCCATTTTAAAGGAAGAGCATGAAGAAACTGTCTAACATGATTCTTGCTAGAATAGTCTGGATCTAATGATTTGAGACTAGTAACAATAGCGTTGAATCGTGTGAAGTCGCTATTAATCTTCTTGTATTCTTAAGTGAGAAGATCAATCTTGCAATTCTTGACTTGTGAATTGCCTTGGTGAGTGATGATGAGTGTATGCCAAACCTCCTTGGCGGTTTTACACATGAAGACTCTTTCATACTCTTTACGCGGTAGGGCATTGTAAAGAGTCATATTGGCTTCATTGTTCTTGCCAATCTTCTTCTTTTGATCATCTTCAAGAAGTTCATACGGCATTTCCTTTATAAGCTTGGTTTCGGAGTCTTCAACTTCATAGTAGAAATCGCCATTTTGGATGACTTGACATAAGTCAATGTCTTTGGACTTGGCGTAAGTCTTAAAGCGGGATTTCCAAAAGCAAAACCCATTTAGTTCTAGCAAAGGTGGTCTTTGCATAGAACACCCCTCAACATAATTCTCTCAATCTATAGATCTTTACTCAACTTTTTCAAAAATAGGAGTTATGGCCTCGAATTTTTTGAAAAGAAGTTTTTAAATTAAAACGACTTTTCGGGAAGGTTTTAACTCTTGAAAACTTGAGTAAGCTGCTCTAATACCAATTGTAGAACCGTAGAGGGGGGTGAATACGGTTTTCTTGACTTCTTCGAAGTTTATAAGACTTCAATTCTTGAAAGAGCCAAGTGGTGTACTAATCTACTTTGCAATGAGAACAATAAGTAGATAGAGAAAAGAAGAGAGAAGAAGAGACACCACAATATATACGCGTTCAGGAAGGGGGTTTAATCCTTCCGTACGTCCAGTTGCGAATCCACGACACCGATACTATTCCATGTATGATCCTTATGGTGGACTACAAACCGTATTACAAATTAACTCCACCGACTTTCAACAAAGCTCGCGCTCACACAGAAGAGTTACTACCTACCGTATTCCGCCCTCGGAATCCACCCCTAAGAACCCGTAATTCGACTTAACATATAACTCTAGAAGCCTTCCCCTTGGAAGCTTATCAAACCCCAACTAGATCCCCAATGATCAAAGCTTGATCCCACGGATACAAGACTTCCCTTACAACTTGATTGTATAAAAAGATAGATGGTGAACCAAGTCCTAACCTAGCCTAGAGACTCGATTCTAATAGAAAGGGTATGAGAAAAAGACCATCGATAAAACACACAAGTATGGATTAGGTATTTGTAAGCTCTCTTGCGAAGATGTGTGTTCTTCAATAAATGATAGAAGAGAAGATTTAAGAACACAAAGGTGTTAGACTTAGAGGATTAGAGAAGAGAAAAGAGAAGAAAGAATGTTTGCAAGAGGTGAGGAATACAAAGGCCAAGGGTGGGTATTTATAGGCTAAGGAACACAAATTGTTGAAAACCAATTTGTGTCTAGCGCGCTGCCCACGCTCCAGCGCGTGGCCAGCGCGCCAGATTCTTGAACATGTTTTCTTCAGGACTTGGCTTTAAAACACCCGCACTTGTTAAACACCTAATTATACTCTCCGCTATGACCTTTCAATCATTCTTATGCTCAATGTCAACCAACTCAAATAGCCATTTGATAAAAATGTTTGTGAAGTATTAAAAGCGTTTTGCTTGTACGATAAAGTAAAGAGAGAAAAGAATTACCAAAAAGGGGTATTTTAGGTATTTCTTAAAGTCTAACTAGCATAGTTGTAATCCAACTAAATATTAGAAATGGCTAGTTAGGGTATAAGAGAATATTCTTAGAATATTCTTTGCTTGGAGAGAAAGGGAGAAAGATTTGAAATTTGAATTTCAAATTCATTAACACACATGTTGGATAAGAGAGGATGAGTTATGTGTGATTTGTCATGATGTGACGTGATGTGATAGAAGGGAGCCTCTTGATCTTAGTTTGAAATGAAGGGTGAGGATGTGAGGAGGATACTTGGTTAAGTGGCAAGATCAAGAGTAGAGAGATGTGTGCTTGTTGTATGAGTAAGAATAGAGTGTTTGTGAGAGAGGTTGTGTTTGTTTGAGATGAAGCATCAATCCAATCGTTGAGAAGAGAATGAGGGAGTTTGGATTGATGAGGTGGCTTGATCAAGAGTAGAGGTAAAAGTGTCTTTGTTTGAGAAGCAATCCAAGGGTGGAGAGGAGAAGAGTGTGGGAACTTGGATTGGTGACATGGCTTAATCAAGGGTAAATATAAGAGTGTGTGTGAGTGTGTGTAATTTGAATTGTATGGAGAAGAAGGTAAATAGTGAATATGTGGTGGAAAATGTTATGAAAAGATATAGAAGATATTGGTTGAGAATGTAGGAGACATAAAGGTACAACAAGTATAAGAGTGGTACATTGTGTAAGAGAATATGAGTTGGCATTGTAGAGGATGAGATTTAGGGTTTGTTTGGTGAAGGTTTATGTTAAGAAGGGTTTTTATGCTTAAAGAGTGTTTAGGAATATAAGTAAGAGGATGATGATGTTTAGGATGAAATCAACGGATTGATTTGGGTTAATAATCATATTGTCAATAAGAAAGAAAAGAGTGAGCAAATGTGATTGTGGGATTGTTTAGGAAGAAGATGTTTGGAGTGTGTGTGGAAGAGATGAAATCACTTGTTGGGTAAGAAGGGTAAAAAATGATTAGGAAGAATGGGTAGAAGGATTATGTAGAAGGAGTGTGGACTTGTACATGTGAGGAATACATGTGAGTTTGTAAAAGCATTTGTATGGAAGTGAGAAAAGTCAAAGTATAATTAACTTCCAAATACCACAAACTCAATTAGTCATTTAGACTTTAATCCATGATAATCAACAATGGATTTTATCACTAATCATCTTGATGCTAACAAGCTAAGTGCTTTGCATCATAAGTAAAGCATATCCCATAACGGGAAAGGATGCGTTTACGCAAAGTGACCTTTGACTTAGTTTGACCAATAAGGGAGTAAAACCCGTTACGTGATTAGGAACAAGTAAATCTGGATTAAGTCAAATGATTACTTTTGCTTGTTGGTATGTTGAACGTATGATCATACTATGTTTATAAAGAAGTCTTGGCCTTGGCTAGAGGCGTTTAATAAAAGTTTTGAGTTGGCGTTTTATAGAAAAACGGGAGGATTCGTTTTTGCTCCTCTCTAAGTCTAAACCTCATTTGGAGTGTTCCTAAATACTCAAATATCATATACATACCTTTATTGAAGTTTCCACATGTGTCGGGTAAGAGGAAAGCCGACAGTTGCAAAAATCCGTAAATTGAAATTCGCGCGCCATGCGCTGACGCGTGCCTAGTGCGCCAGACGTAAACGTTCGGTTTTACGGATTTTGGCTATCGTTTGTGACATTACGTTTTGCGAATGTTTATTTGTCATCGTTAAAACATAAAGGAGATCCTAGTCAATGCTGCACCAATAGTTTTGTAAACTTTAAAGAAGTCAAGAAAACCGTATTCACCCCTCTCAACGGTTCTACAAAAGCAAAATTTATTTCTAGCCTATAAGCTAGTTTCATAACACTAGCCCAGATCCTATAATTATCACTAGTTTGAATATGTAAAAGATTACCAGCATCAAGATTATTAATCAAAACAGCAGAACTAGATGATTCACTAGAAACCATATTTGCACATAAACAAACAAACAAAGACTAACAAACAAGATTAACCAGCAAAGAAGAAAACAACAACAGATAGACAAATAAGCAGAAGAACAGTCAAAAGAGACAAACAGAACAAGAACAATAAACAAACAAGAACCAACAACAAACAAACTAACAAAATCATAAAACAATCACCAAGAATCAAAAAAACACTTTCAACCTCAATGTTGCAACTCCACAAACTATACTAACCTATCCACCAACAAACTAGCCCTAAACCTAAACACACATCCAAGACTCACAAGACCTCGGTTGAGACAACTAGGATTGACAAGAGCAGGTATCCACATCAATCAATTTAGAGGGTCAAGATGTTAGCCAATGCGTTTGTGCCCCCTCAACTAAAAATATGTTAAGTATTAAAGGAAGAAAGATCAACTTATAGTGCAATAGATTCAGCGGAAAAATAAGAACGACCACCTGCACCCTTGATTCACTTAGTCAAAGGTTACAAATGGTAAGAATGAGACCAGAAACAATCAAGGAAACAAATCCCCAAATATGTAAAATTAGGGTTCCCAAAGACCCTAATTGACCAATACCCACAAATCACCAAATCTAAACCTAAACAGATGAATCTCAACACGGCGGTTAAGATTCCACTCTCAATCATCCAATAACACCAGTAGATCAAAAAACCCAAAATTTACAAAACCCTAAAAACCAAGATTTTACGATTCAGAGCAACCTGGCTCTGATACAATGTAATCAATATAAAAAAAACCACAAGAACACTGATACTACACACAACCAAACTCCCCACGTGCAATCTTTTATTATCAAACAAGTCAAGAAGATGAGTTCACAAAATGAGTGCTCACCAAACAAAATACAAAAGAAAAGGATAATCCCCACTAGGTGGATCTTATCAACCGCACTACAAAACACTCTCACACATACTAACTAGCAAGATTGGATAAAGAGATCAATCAAGCTCAATACAGATGAGACTAAGATGATATCAGGATGATATCAAACTATCAAGAACAATGAAAGACTTAGAGAGAAAATATAGAGATAAAAAACTAGAGAGATCAAAGTTATGAAACCCTAGCTGGAACATTAGCTTAAATAGGCTAAATTTAACCTTTGACCCTTACAACTTTGAAACATGGCAGAACGGATAAAACTTCTCTTCGAGCTTCTAACGTGACATTCTTGGATAAGTTACAAACAAATATACGTGTACTTTTGGAAGATCAGGACTTCAAAAGCTGCACATAAACAAGGAAACAAGTTATGTTTAAAAACACAATTCAAAAGTGAACGTGTGCAAATTTTCTCCCCGATTGAATAGCTCTTAATACATGTTAAAGAGTCATAAGAAAGTGAAACAAATGAAAAAAAGACATTAGAAATATTGTACTATAGCATCGTGATTGAGTAAGTAACTTAATAAGGTATGGAATAATGATTATTTAGACGGACATATCTTCAAACTGTTTAGAGTGTATTGTGTAGTGGTTTATTCGCTCGATTAAAGGTTCTTTTGTCTCAATAATAGGCGCCAAACTGCACCACTAGTGTTTTGATGCGCACATAAAAGCATTAAGCCAAGACCTACAAGAGAGATGTGTATAGCTTGTTATAAGCACATCTCGATGCCTATAACGCCGCTATAATTGCACCAATGGGTGAGTTATAGGCGCACCGTTGTGGCCATAACGGTCGTTATGGGTGTGGTTTGTTTTTCTTCTTTTTTCATTTACTTTGTTTGCGTTGTGTGTATTTTTTTCGGGGCGTGTGTGTATTTTTCATAATGTGTTGTTTTGCAGAAACAAGCACACACACTTTTCACTTTGCACATATTTTCCACAATCAAATTTATCACAACCACTTTTCTCACAACCACCTTAAGAAATAAAATAACCATCACAACAATAGCAACCACCACATTAACCAACAAGCTCACCATCACATGAAACTGAGCCTCCACCCTCTCAAAATGGAAAAGGGGAAAGCGCAAGGAAGAAAACATAGACCAAAAAACACCAACGTAATTTGCATGCATTGGACTCAAGATGAAAAAAATTGGCAAAAACTTAGATACACATATCTGAGGACCCAATATTGTCGATCACGATTCAGATACATTTTAGCAACATATTGCAAGTGTATACGACCGCCATCCATCCCTCAAGTGTAACAAAGATATGACCACAAGAAAGTCGTCAACTTTGACACGCAATTGCAATAAATGGGTGGGCATATTCGACGAACATGAACGTCTTAGTGGTGAAATCGATTTCAAGTGGCCAACTCGTTGTTTACAAAAAATTCGAGACTTGTACACCCATTCGTTTGTCCACTTTAGTGCATGAGAAGTCTTGAAAGATACTTCCAAATGGTGTCCTACCAAACAACGTTGTTCCTGTAAGACAACACCGGACGGGTGATGATGAAGGTACAGATCTTGAAGACCCAAACAAGGTATTTCGAGATGATGCACGACCACCTGGCAATCCAAGAAGAACCAAAATCTAAAAATCAGACTCAACCACAAATTGACCCAAAAAATTCCAGGATCTGAAGCTTCTTGCTACTAGCACTGCGGTGATGTCAGAGGAATATGCCGTTTTGATCAACAAAATGAAATAAGAGATCCGAGTAAAACATCGTTCCTAGTTTTAGATTGTTTTAGTTTTTATATATTTGTCGTATCGTATTGTATTTTCGTTGTAACTTGAACTTTTAATGGTATTAGAATTTTAGTATATTGCAATGTATTTTATAAAAGAAAAAGAAGAAAAATGATCAGGACTCACGCGTACAAATACATGTTATAGTTCTGGAGTGTTTTTAGGTTTTGTATTATAGAAATATTATAGGATAAAAATTAAGGTGGCAGTGCGGATAACCCGCACACCTAACACTCTAGAACGACGAAAGACAATATTCTCAGTTGACTTTATTTTAGCATGTTTGATAAGTCGTCACAATCAAGTCCGAATGCTCATCAAACTCATTCATTTGGTTTGATTAATTTTTGTAGTTCACTCTTTTGCAAATGATTACTTATTCATTTGCAAATGATTGCTTATTCATTTGGTTTGATTGAGTACAAACCTCAGGGCCCGTTTGTTAAGTAGGTATGGGTATTAGGGAATGGGTCTCAAAGGCATACAAAATGTTTGTTTCACATGTATAGGTTTTAAAAAGAGGTGTCAAATCCTTCAAGCCTGGTATCCACCATATCCGATCATATGGGGGGATTTATACATTGACTAGCATTTTCTTTTCCCGCCAACACTTTTTTTCCCTCTTTTACTTCTCGCTTCATTTCTTTTCACCTATATATTTATCATTTCCTTCAATCAACTTGTTCTTGCTTCTTCTTCCAAAGATGACTTGTATCTATCTCTTCTTTTTCATCATAATATGAGTGGTCTTTTTATTAATCAATAGCTAACTTTTCTTCATGTTATATGCAGAGTGGTGGTAGCAACATTGTGATTTTTCTCTACTTCGATACAAGAATCATAACTCGAATCTAAGATGGTAAGTAATTTATTTGTTTCTTGTAATTCCTTACCTGGTGTCTTGCAAGTTTTCGTGGTGTTTTCTTCATAGTTGCCCGGATTTGTTCAACTTAAATTTGAATTGCTTAAATTTGAGAATTAA
>BQNB010111681.1:0-22302 GCA_026074375.1 Tanacetum coccineum | reverse complement strand
ATTAAAATCAATTAGATGCGCGTTGGTGTAAGTGTTAGGGTTTAGATTGCGTTAGAACTTGATTTAGATTAGGGGAGAATTTAAGGCTGTGTTATTCGGCTGTTATCTCGATGATGATAATAGCTTTTGTCAAGTTTCCGGTATCTATGATATAGCTCAAAGAGTCTAGTTTCCAGAAAATCTAGCCTAGAAAGTTTTTATGGTGGGGAAGTCATTTAAATGTTGGTTACAATAAAAGTTGTCAAAGCAGTAAATTCAGGTCAGATTTAGGTCAGATTACGAGGTGTAAACCCCCCACTTAAAATTCGAATTAGGATTATCCAATCTACAGGAGTTTAATTCTATGTCTCTATTAAAAATCCCCCAAAGGATAGCTTTTGTTTTGAAGTCTAAGTATCGTTTTTAGGTCCAAACGTTTTAGTGTGCAATAAGATCCGAAACTGAGTAGTTAAAAGTTTGATTTTATTTGGAGCACTTAAGAGGAGAAATAAATTAGTGGAAAAATCATGGAGATAGTAAAGTCATGATACTGAACCTGTGATTTTTGATAAAATTTATAAAGGTAAGTAGGTGTAGTTTAGAAAATGGTAAAGTGACTCTAAAATTCTGCATTTTCAGGTAAATTGTAGAACTTTGAAAAAGTGTGTAAACAAATTGGTAAATGACGGACATGGTGTCGGGGTGACCCATAAGGGTAATTAAACACCTTATACATCCATCATATGATTATTACATGTGCTTAATCTTTTAGCTTAGTAGCGTGTAACACGTGTTGTTTTGTTGTTTAGATTTGTGCTAGTGTTTGTGGAAGCTGCAAAGCAATTAGGTGAGTTTCATAGCCCCTTTTTCTTATGTTTTCTTGGGGTGAAAATGATGCTATGAATTTAAATGTTTTAGTTGCTGTGATTATGTGTTTATATGTTATGTGGTACGCTCCATGGCTTTGTGATCAATTGGAGGCGTTTTGAGGTATGTGAGTTCGGTTGGAGAGTGGTGTTTACTACTCAATCAAATCCAACTGAAGGGTTGAAATAATACTGAATAGAGTGTTAGTCTAGGCCTAAGTATAAGTTCTAGCTGGTAGACTTTTAGGTGCGTAAGTGACGTAATTGGAGCGGATGAGTACGCCTACTCAGTGTTGTGATATGGGATCGGATGGGTACGCCTACCCAGTGTATGGTTGTTATGAATTGTTTTTGTAATCGCAGCAATTGTATGAAAGTTTTATATGTGTCTTAAACCTATGACTCTAACCAACATTATGTTGATGTTTAAGCATCATTTTCAGGTGAGCAACATGGGAATAAGATAGAGAGAAGTGGCTAGAAAGAGATCATAGGATGTCGTAGAGATTATTACTTTATTGTCTTGAATTTTGCATTGTTTGGATTATGAATAAATGTTGCATGTCTTTCTATTGGTGAGAACTTTTGTTTCATCAATAAAGACGCCTTTTGGATTTGGTTAGTTTATGGGTATTGTTATGACACTTTGTGCCTATACTTTTCTTATTTATTGTATGTAGAATTCTCTATATAGACGCCATTGTGTTGTGATGATATCCATGATGTTACGCCTCACGTTTCTGCCTTGGCGGGGTGTGACAGATTAGTATCAGAGCCTTTGGTTATAGAGAAGTAGGTGGTTGAGCCTAGACTATAACCTAGGGGTTCTTCTTGTAGATGCATTTAGGGCTTAAGTGTTTAATGCTATAACTGCTATGTCTCCCCTCTATTTTTGCATAGCTTATATATCTCGTATTTTGCTAAGTTGTTATTTTAGTTATTTTGCCTATCATTATCTGATATGATATGTATTACTTTCTTAGTATTTTAGCTTTGTCTTTCCCCCACCCGTAAGAAGTCTCGTTGGGGAACCGTTTTCCCAACTAGACTCAAGCATTATAAGGAGCCTCTTGTGGAACCGAAGGAGATAGGATAGTGGATCGTTTGTCGGATGCGCGTAGTAAGGCTGGACCCACGAAGTTGGGTGATTCTTGTGGAGGCAAATTCAAACCCAAGCGAGGCCCAGCATAAGTTTATCCCGTCCTTTATCCTGTCATGTTGTTATTGATTATTTCTTTCGGATATTTCGTATTTTAGGAATTGTTGTGAGATTTTTGTTCCTTTATGTCGTTTCAATTTTATTTTGATATAAGTAAGTAGTTATGTAATGGAGCATCCTTTATGTGTTAAGTTGGAGTGGTTTAAGATGTGCAATGTGGCATATGTGCTTAGATGTGAATTATGATTGAAATGGGTAATCTTGGAAGTAAGTACACGTGTGAAAAGAGGCACTTATAATTATGGTGGCCAACATAATTATAAAGGCATCACACACGTAGACTTGTGACCATGATTGCATTTATTTGTGTTTGGTTGTAAGGTGGTAGTGTAATATGTTTTTTTTCTTTGATATGTGTTTTCATGAGAAGGATGGTGGTATGGATAAAGAATTATTCTCATTGGAGGATATGTTAAGTTGAGTTGTAGAGATAGTAAGTTTCCCTTCTATCTAGTATTTGTGGATACCTAGTATTGCTATTATAGAGGTTGCTCGTTTGCTCGGTTATTTGTTCGGATTGCCTAAGTCTAAGCTTAGCATCCCTTCATCGTACTTTGTTAGTAAGGATACCTGATTTTTCCTATTCGACGTCTCGATGTATATTGGTTGTTCGGAATCTGCTCTTTCGATTATAGGCGCGTTTCGTTAGTTCTTTCGTTGCATTGGTTACTCGTATGAGTATCAAACGTTTCTTTTAAGCACTAATTGTTCCGAACATATTAGTGTGGATCATTACTCCCTTGGTTGTATATCCCTTGGTTTTCGTAACCCGTTGGTGAAGTGTTAGTGTCGATGCTTTTAGGTTTGCTCTCTTGATCGTTATTTTGGATAAGACCTTACGTTTTTCTTTTGGGTACGTAACGTCTTGCATGAGTTTTCTTGTACGAGTTCGTTTGATTTTATATTGAGTATATGGTTCCTGGTATTTTCTTTCGTTTTCAAACAATAGAATTGTGTTAGAGTCTGTTCGGTGTTTTACGATCCCTTTTGGTATTATTGTGTCTTTTGTTTGAGTAACATATATTTCATAATTGATGTCTAATTATAAAAGTCCTTTTGAAGTATTGTGTTAGTGTTTGAGAAAAACTGTGTTTAAAATGCTCTTTGTAAATAGTATATGTTTAAATGGTCTATACAAATAGGATATGAAAATTGTTGAGTGGTTAAATAAATTTTATTTTATTATAAAAAGCTGGTTTAAAGTGATTCATAGTGGTAAGGTACGATACACCATTAGATAACCATCTCTAGATTTTTATGACAACCAGAATGAATTTTTCAAAGATTACATTTAAGACAATTTCATTATTATTTAAAATGATTTTTATACTTAAAGTGACTTTCTTAATTTAAATCGATTTTTATAAAAACATTATTTAATTTGGTCTTTCGAGTAAAGTCGATAATTGGTATAAGAATTTCCGTCTTTAGTATTGATTTTTATTATGTGTTCATTTGTCGTGGTACGCTTGTTGGTTTTCTTTCGTTGCGTTTTCACTCGGTGCATATACGTATCCTTTCTTTCAAAGGATTCTTATGTCATTTGATCCACGTCTACTTGCATATGTGGAATCTCCTATATGCATTCTAGCCTTTGACTCGATATTCGTTTGTTATCCTATTCGATTGTTCGTAACCCTTGGAGTTCGTTGATACCGTTGAGTCGTGGAAGCTTTGATGGGATTGTGGGAATGGATTGGTTACCCAAGAGGAAGTTTGCGATAGTATGTCATGAGAAGGTGGTTAGGATACCGTTGGAAGGTGATGAGATACTTCAGGTTCATGGTAAACGTACTCAAGGAGTCGTGAAAACCTTAATGAACACAAAGGTAGGTGAATCGAAATTAAGTGATATTTCCGTCGTACGAGATTTTATAGATGTGTTTCTGGAAGACTTGTCAATGACCACCGCTGGACAAGTTGAGTTCCGCATAGATTTGGTTCATGGAGCGACGTCAGTCGCGAAGTCTCCATATCGCCTAGCACCCTCAGAAATGCAAGAATTGTCTGAACAACTTTAAGAGTTGGAAGATAAGGGTTTCATATGACCTAGTCATTTTCTGTGGGGAGCACCTGTGTTATTCATGAAGAAGATGAATGGTTCTTTTCGCATGTGTATTGATAATAGAGAGTTGAACAAATTAACTATTAAAAACCGTTATCTACTCCCTAGGATCGATGACTTATTTGATCAGCTGCAGGGAGCGTGTTATTTCTCTAAGATAGATCTTCGGTCAGGATATCATCAGCTATGTGTGCATGAAGATGACATATCAAAGACCGCATTTCGAACGAGTTAGAGACATTTTGAGTCTACGGTTATGCCTTTTGGGTTAACCAATGCACCAGCGGTTTTCATGGACTTAATGAACCGGGTTTGAAAACCGTACTTAGGTAGATTTGTCATCGTACTCATTGATGACATTCTGGCATACTTAAAGTCGAAGGAGGAACATGAAGTTCATTTAAAGTTAGTGTTGGAGACACTGAGGAAGGAGAAGCTGTATGCTAAGGTTTCTAAGTGTGAGTTTTGATTGGAAAAAGTGCATTCTCTTGGTCACGAGGTCAACCATAACGTATTCACGTGGACCCGAGTAAGAGTGAGTGTAGGATCCCTTTAACACATACACTTCATATCATACACGGATCTAGATCAAGAAATATAGAAAGAGAGTGAGATGATTTCCTAGAGAGAGAAAGAAGAGAGAGAGTGAGATGGGAGAGAAAATAGAAAAGTGAAATGTTTATTATGAAATCAACTTTTTTTCCTTGGTGGAAAAGTTACTTATATACCCCGACACATTAAGTGACGTTCGGGATATTTGACTAGGACCCGGGCTCGGGTTTTGCTTGGGATTAAACCCGAAACATATACAATATTAGATTAACTATCGAGCCCGATTCCCGATACTTTCTTATTACAACATTAACTAATTGATTGACCGAGACTTAAATACATAATGAACGAACTTCATGTTCGACTCAATATTTTGAGGCTAACAATCTCCCCCGAAGTGAGTTCATTGATGACACTCCTTCATGAGATCAATGAGATTGCTTTCGTCGTTAAGCTCATGTGGTCTTGGTCTTTCTCTTTGTTCTTTGTTGTAGGCTTGTTCCTTCATGCTTTGCGATCTTTACTTTTGAGCCTTTGACATTGTCTTTAACGTCTATGCCATCTTGTGATCTTGAGTCTTTGACCAACATTCTCATACTGTGCCTCATCTTGAAAGCTTCAGATCAGAGTTTGCGGAAGTCTTTGTCTTTAAATCTTGAGCTTTCATGATTGTTTGTCTTTGTAGAATGAGCATGAATATGTGGTAATGAATCGACTTTGGTTGATTGGGATACCGTCACCACCGTTTTAACCTGCAGGTTTACGTTAGTGATAATCAAGAAAATTGATTTGAAAATCAATCGACGTGTTACTTGTAAAAGCATTTTTGTAACACATCGGGAGTTTTAAGCTTTATATCAAAATTCATCAACCGTCAATTCATTTACTGGACCAAATCGATATCCAGTTGTCACAAGTTTGATTCATATAGAATCTCGCAAGTCACCTACCGAGAGCTTGTTTGAGGTTGACTCAAGCAGGATTTCCATCTTCATTGTGAATACTAAAAGTATCACTCTGATGTTCTGGCAAATATCACAAGGATATTGCGTAGGACTCTTGTTAACAGCTTGTGAACTTGATGATGTTCAACAAGTGTTTGTAATGGAATGTGTCCTTACGAGATTTAGATTGATCTCTTGGCTCTAGACTCGATTAGTGCATTTTGGTTTTAGTAACTCGGAGCTTGAGCAGATTTCACTATTCATATCAACGATTCTCGAAATGAGATGTCAATTTGATAACGTGTGTATCTCTATGACAAATAAGAGAAGTTTCTGTTGAGAGAAACCCGAATGGCTGGGAAGGGTTGTGCATTGCATCACTGGGTCCATGATGTCGTTTCAATTGTCAGTAAATCAACATGTGATTTGACAGTTATGTATTGACCCAGTTTTCTGCTTAAGTTGTTTGGAGGCTTCTATGGTTTTACACCCTTTATCCCTTACATTTCTATTCACTTCTTCAAGCCTTCAATGCTTACCAGGACGTCATTTTCTTCGCTGTGAGGATTAGTTTAAACCTTTCCTTTATTTGAAGTCCGGATTATGTACTGATTTGTACATAAGCCATTAGAAAATTTAGAAATGACATGTTTTGAAAGTATTTGCAACATCTCGCCGCGTCTTCATTTATCACACCGTGACAATGGTATATGAAATTTCTAAAGCACGTAATTCGTGTCATATCGCGCTTTCCTTGGTCGTGTTTCCAAGAGGACATGTCGAGTAGAAAATTTATGGAAATTTTCTGTTTTTCTGTTTTTGTATGTTTCTTTTGAAAGTTTTATATTTTTGTTATTTTTGCTTTTTTCAAAAATTTGTACATGGTGGATGTTTGATGATGTTATCAAAGCAGTCTTATTTGAAAGAACTCCAGATTGTCTGGAGTCAAAACTTCTCATCCAATCCTTCTGACAAGATATTTAAACCGATCCTCAAGAAAAAAGGGCTTTCGTAAAACATGTCAGCTATTTGGTATCTTAGACGCTGACAAAATATAATTAATTTATACCATTTTCAAACTGTTCTTTATGAAATATACGAGTATGGATGTGCTTTGTTCGCGAATGCTTGTACGGAGTTGCATGATATTGCTATGGCTGACTGAGAGTAACAGTATAATAGTATTTTATATGTAGTTGAAGCCATATCTTGAAGCTGTGTGCCTCATACACATTAACTTGAGCACAACTTGAAGTATCGCACATGTACTCTGCTATCTATAAGACATTGCAGTGCAGTTTTGTTCTTTGGAAATCAATTTACTAGCTTGTCACCAAGGATACTGTATCACTCAGAAGTGCTTTTTGTGTATCAAGGCATCCGGAATGATCAGCGTCTGAAAATGCTGTTAGTTCAAAGCCAGAAATCCTTTGGATACCAGAGTAGCATGTTAATGTTACCCTTTAGGTTTTTATAATGAATCTTTTCTCCTCTTGAGGTGCTTTTGTGTTGGTCGTGCTTGATAACCGTGATAAGTAGCTTTATCGCTCTGCACTAAGTATGTCTACTAGAGTCAAGTACTGAGTGACCGATTTTTACTACGATAACAGATTTGTCTACGGGTTCTCAACTCATATTACATCTAGTTTGGGTTTTGTAGCCAATGGTGTACCAATGGAGTGACAATTGTCCCATATTATGCTGATTTTTTAGATTTCTAAACGTTTTCTTGCGCTGATTGTAAAAATACCTTTTGGGGATGGTGGCGATCTGATAGTCCTAAAAAGATTTTCATCTCCCCAGTAAGACATTTCAAATTCTACTGTGCATTATTTTACAAATCTTTTTGAATATTTGGGTTGTAGACCCAAATTTATGTCATTCATCGTAATCCTACACTTGTAAGATTATCCTACCCGTATTTTTATCTTGAATAACGTTGGGACAATTGTACCTTTAGTTAAAGCCTTTGGATATCAGAAGTGGGACAGTTCCATCTACCAGGATCTTGGAGATTGCTTTAAGCCATACAAGCTTTCCTCAGGGAAAGGGTAGATTTTTCTGATGATTCGGATTAACGAACCCTTTGGTCTGAGCAACATAACACTCCTCCTTTAGTGGTCCATTAAGAATTGCCGTTTTAACGTCCTATCTTTTAGATTAGAAAAGACTTGTGTGCTGCGGTTGCATCGAATAATCCGAACTGCTTCTAAAGGAGAACTGGTGCAAATGATTCTTCAAAATTAATACCCTCTTCCTGAGCATAACCTTTAGCTACAAGTCGTGCTTTGTTGCGAATTACAGTCTGATCTTCATCCTTCTTGTTCTTCCATAACCACTTTAGCTTTATAATCATCTTGCCAAATAGCTTGTCGACTAGTTCCCAGACTTTTAGTCTGTCAAACTGATGAAGTTCATCCTGCATTGCTTCGATCCATGCAGAATCAGCCATTGCCTCCTAATGTTCTTCGATTCAACAATACTCACTGTGAGCACGAACATACACATTTTAGGATCTATGGCAAGCTGTCGTCTTGTTTGAACTGGCATGGTTGGATTTCCACAAACTTGTTCTAATGGATGATCTTTGGTCCATTGGTAATCATGACTTTGTGGTTGAAATGAATGCACATTGGTATTATCAATGTTGCGTGAGGAAGACTCACCAGTTTCTTGTACCCGTAGTAACCCAAAAAGGATGATAATTCAGCTTTCTTGAAACAATGCATTCTTTGGTGCTTGATCATTGTTGTTGTCCTAAGCATGAAGTGTGCTGGATTGTATATATTTTCAAGTAAAGTTGAAAGAAATTCAACCCTTGTTGTGATTGAATCTGTATTTTCTGCGATAGGAAAAACATTTTATCTTGGGGCACGGGGTCAGAGTTTTCATAATCTGACGCCTTTTATCCTTGAGGAACGAGGCCCGAAGAGACATTTTCAACAGCATCTCTTGTCGTTGTGGTGCAATGGTCTGAAAAATGTGTGATCAGAATCATTTTCTTGGATTTCATAAAACTTGATATGAATGGACTCAACTATTAAGCGGGTTATCTTGTTTTTTTTATAAACATGATTCCTTTGCTGAGTAGGAATATAACAACAATTGACGCTTGGATACCTTTTTTCTTTCATCTTATCTAGATTTCCCCCTTCTATAGTTATGTAACAAATGCAACCAAGTGTGAAGATGTTTTATTGAGGTATCCTGTCATTAATGATGGGATACGCCGTTTTCCTTGAGTAGATATGTTGATTGATCTGTTCTGGAGTATAGCATGCGGTTACAATGCTTCAGCCCAAAATGATAATGAAGTCTTAGAAGCTGAAAGCATCGTTCAAGCTGCCTCAACAGAGTGCGGTTCAATCTTTCGACAACGCCGATTATGTTCAGGTGTTCGAGGAGTGGAAGTCTGATGTATATGCCTTCTTCTTTAAAATAAGCATGTGTGTCTTGTTCAAGAAACTTTGTCGCCTCTGTCTGTTTGGAAACTAATAAATTGAGCTTAAAGATTGGTTGAATCTCATTGAGAAAGACTTTTGAGAAATTCTGGAGTTTAATCCTTGGATCGTAGAATAAGTCCAATTGTATCCTTGAATAGTCATAAAACATTCACCTGAATATATTTCTTCCACATTTATTGCTTGTAAACGCATTAGGACCACACAAGTACCATGCGTGAAGCAAATTCAGGCCTTCCTTTAGAACTTGGTAACAACTTTTGACTTATAATAAGTAATTTTTGCTTTATAATTTCACAAGATGAACAAAGTTGATCTTTGACATATTTCAACTTTGGTAAGCCGTTCACAATATCCTTCTTTGAAAGCAAGTTAATGGTGTCGAAATTTAGATGAGAAAGTCTTCGATGCCATAACATGATTGAGTTGGTGAAGCTTTAGCCATTGAACGATTGGGAGTTGATGAAGTTGTTTCTGAGAGATATTGTGTAGAGATGGATCCATGATTACCAGTTAGTAAATCAGTTTTCCCTGAAGTATCTCTTACGAAAACAAGGTAGTTTCCTGAAAGCAACCTCCAAATCCGCATCACAGAATTGACCAACCGATAAAAGATTGTGATTGAGGCATTCAACGTAATAAACCCGTTTGATCGTGACATTTCCTTGATTCAGATCTTCATAACCAATAATTGGAGCAAATTGATCATTTCCAAAACGAACAGTACCCAGAAATTTCTCCATAAAAATAAATAATAGCTTGAGATTTCCGTATGTGCTTTGGGCATCAAAGTAAACAATGAATTGGATGTGTTGTACCATCTCAAGACAAATTAGAGGACGATGGAACATTGGGACAAATTAATCCTAAAGATTTTGATATCTTTAAGACATTGTAATTCTAGGAGACAATGGTTTATAGTGGGACTAATACTTGTTGATAATCATATTTCCTGATCTTAGGCATCACATTTCTTTTTGGGTCCTAAGAGGATTTTGTGATCACAATGTATATCTGATAGACTTGTCTTAGCTATCCACCATTTCCATTTCATTGATTTGTAATTCTCATTCATCTCTTTATAGTAACTCTTGGATTTCTAATTAGTAGCATCTGATGCTACTATTTTCTTATGGGGGTGTTGCAACAGATTGTTAGTTTTTCTCTTGGTTTACTAGCACTAATAGGCACTACATTTAGGCTTCTTAGTTCTGAGTTCACGTCATTCAAGTATCTAGAAAAACATGCATAATGATTAGAATTAAAAACAATACATTTTCCACATCAGCAATAACAGCTTCACATTCAAAGTTACTAGAATTTGAAACTGTATTACACGCAGTTTCAGACTTTGTTTTTTAGAAAAATACTAGAAAGCTATGATGATCTCTAATTCCTTTTTTAAACTTCACAGGGACTATTGTTTGGCACGACCTATCCTTTATACTTGATAGCACATAAGCTGTGGTATGCTATAACTTGTAGTGTGATTTACTCCTGAAGATTTGACATGTGAGGATTAGTATTCCTAGAAGCATGAGGCAACTACGGTTCTCTGTTTTGTGTTGTGGTAGTGGCATTCTCTATACTTTCTTGGATTAAGACACTTTGAGTGTATTTCGCTTGTGTTCTATTATGAGGCAAATTCTTTTGAGTGACTTGTTTTAAATAAACCATCGATGCTTTAGTTTTTTTAACCGACTGTTTCGTTTGAAAAACTTCTCCATTTTTAAGAGTATTCTCAAAAAAGGAGTCGGTTTTTCCTAAAACTGATGTTTTGGATTCGTTGAGCATTTGGTTGTCAAAAACAGATGGTTTATTCAAAATGGTTTAACAGACTTTCCTTTGCATTTTCAATGAGTTTCTTTAACTCACTGATGGTATGTTCTTGTCTTGCATTTGGCTTTCAAAATCCTGTTTTTATGATATTGACTCACGTTCTTTTCGAAATACATTTGATCCATTTTCTTTACAAACTGAGTTGTTTTCATTTGTTCTTTACATTGTTGTAAAGCAAGTTCAAGAGAAATCAAGTGGTTTTCAAGTTTAGCAAAACTCTTTAAAAGCTTATTATGAACTTCTTTGTTAACAGATTCAGTTTGTTAAAGCTTTTGTGCAAGACACTCAAATTCTTTGACTTATGAAGATACATTCTTTGTATGTCAGATAAGCATTTATATCAGACAGAGAATGCAAAATATGAACAATGTACTACTTCTTTAGAAACACCTACTCTTCGAGAAGTAGATTCCATATATGTTTGAAAATAGCTTTTCTGATTCAGGTTCGTCAACCTCTCCCCCTTTTCATGGGATTTTACGTACGCATTAATCTTTATGCATTTCCGTTTTAAGATTCATGTTTCAAAAACAAAAAACTATCATTTTGAGTTTTTATGAAGAGGCATTAATAGGTTTTTATCATAACTTCCATATCTTTAGCAGTTGGCACCACAAAAAAATAATTCTTAGTATGTTTAACCAAGCTTGATCAACAATTTCTCTAAAATTAATTGATGTTAAATGTAATGTCGTTAAAAACTTGTCTTACTTTTACTACATGGATTTCGAACGGGTAGAAAGGCATCGTTTTAGCATATGTTGGTTTTGTTCTAAAACAACGGTTTTCTCCACATTGGGTCTCCTAACTTATTTTGATCGTCTAACTGATAAAGATACTCCTGTGAGGGTGCTTTGAAAATTTTATAGGACTATTCTGTTTTGTGTAATTCAATGGTTTAACATAATCTTTATTCAATTTTGGATATACTCTCATTTTTGGCAAGAGTCTTGGTCTCTTCCCTATTGGGGCCAATATCTGTTTGCAGATTAGAAGTATCATTGGGGTCTCATACAAAACAGGGCTTTTCTGAATTAACGCATTTCTTGAGGTACCTTGGATAGCAAAGGTGGTCCTACCATTAGTTTGTCGAGCTTTTTGGGGGGCTACATTGAATGTTTGAATTGATGATTACGAGAGTAAAACAATTTCATTCAAACTTCAATTGTGTGTCCATTTCAATCTCTTGTCAATATCTTTTTCTTCTTACCTATTAATAATTCGAATTGACCTTCATTTTTCTTTTGAGTTGACTTCAAATTGTTGTCTTTGTTAAAATACTTCTTTTTACTAACTCATCATGTTTTTGTTTGACACTGAAATTTCTAGGCTTTAGTTTTTATACATTGTTTTATGTCATTGTATTTACGAGCTAATAGCCCCTAGAGTTTCATATATTCTTTGTATGAAGAATGTCTTAATCAATCGTTCGGTCTTTAAAGGCTATGTACTTACTCAAGCGCTTCTGTTTGTTATGAAGTGCAATAAGATACAACTATCCGACCAACTTGTAGCTCTCCCTTAAAGCCCTACCGTCTCATCAAGGTTAGTTCTGCATCCTTTAGTTCTTGAGTCAATGATGCGTTTGTTTCTTTAATGCTTTAAAATCGTTTTGTTTTCCTCAGTATCTTCGAGTTAAATTTGAAATTAAATACAAGCGCAGCTAGCTCATCAAACACATTCTGAATAATTTTTGTCAAATTGATTCATCATTATTACATATATTTGATAAATAGGCAAGTGACATTGCTATCATCCCTCCCAAACATATGTGTATCTAATGGATTTAGGTTGCTCAGTATGTCGTCTTTCATTTGACAAACACATTTCTTTATCTCACGTGTTTTTGTACCTGTTCAAATGGCTGATTAGTAGACTAGATTCTTCAAGTATGACCTCCTGATTCTTTGCCATGGAAAACTGTAATGTACTTCCAATTCCTGTTCATCAACTCTTCATCCTGTGTCGCTAGCCAATCAGCTTGCTCTGCTTGCAGGGAACACCTTTTCAGCTTGTTTGCACTTCATCATCTTTACTTATGATACGTGTGTCTTTTAACTACGCTTGGGCTTCCTGCATTTCTTTTGCATAGTGGCACAAATCCTTTGCAGTTAAAGCACGTATCCCATTCTGTTGCAATACCGGACTCCTATAGTTTCCTTTGTCCCAGCAACTGTCATTGTCCTTTGATTCCCAAAACTACCTCTAACTGATTATCGTTAATTTATATGTTGTTATACCTTGGTGTGGTACTTCAGTCTTGTTTCCTGGGTTTGTAGATGTTCGAAGGGATGTTGTGGTAGGTTTGTAGAGATCTTTTTGAAATACTTTGCAAGTGAGTGCCAAATTCTTTTACATGTCTTATCCCTACTGGCTTGTTCAGATCACTGTTCTTACTTCAGATACTGAACTTAGATTGAGGTGTAATAGTTTGGCGATATCTCTGACTTTGTGTCTGGTAGATGCACTAGGTATTGAGACGATGATGTCTGCATTAGATCCTTTGAGTTTGTGCTTGATAGTAATTATTCTGAATTGGTTGAGCAGCTGCAAGAAGTGCTAATGGATTTTGCACTTTTGGTATTCTCTCTGCACGATATAATTGACTTCATTATGATACTACATTAGGAGAATGTCAATAATGTGTGTATATGGGATGGTGTCTATTTCTTTTGGTGCTTGAAAAAACCGTCACAAATCTTGACCCATTCTGGTTGTAGTTGTTGATGACAATTGAACGTTCACTTGCATTGTATGTAACTGTGCAAAGTTGTTCCTTGTCAATTCATTCATCAGTTTATAAAACCGTGAGTAATACGACTCCATTGATTCTCCATCTCGAGAAGTAAACTTCCCAAATTCCCAGAACAGATTGGTCTTTACATCTTGTACGTTCAATGATTCACCCTGTTGTAGCCTTTCAATGGCTGTCCTAATCTTTTCGCTGTTTGTACAAGCATCAACAGTGGAATAGATATCATCTCCAATACAGTTAAAAGCAAGAAAATTGCTTCTTTTTCAGACAGAAAGTGTTCTTTGTTCTCTGGAGTCATGTTCAATACTGTTTCAATTGTTGTATGTTGTTGTATTGCAGGATTACCTTCCGTTGCAGCAACAGCTTGAACTAGTACAGTAGATGGCACACGTGGGGGACTAGATAGTATGATTTTTCTCAGTCCTCACCATTAGGTTTAGTGTCAATATACCGTAGAAACGTGATCTCCATTGTGATTATCTTCCTGTCCATGACATCTAGTGGTACGATCTTTTTTAAAACAGATGCCATGATATTGTTGTGCTTTGAGTATTTGTTGAGGATGTATGACTGGAGTAGTCATGATGAATGATGGTTAAGAGTTATGAAGTGTGAAAAGTTGTTGGATCTTAAGTGGATATTGATGTGATGAAGTTCGTGGTTTTGAATACAAATTAACGCACGGGATTTTAACAAGTCGCATGATTAAAACCGATAAAGGCGTTTAACGGGATTTTAACAAATCAATAGAAAACCATGATGTGAGTATTGATTGTGTTTAGGTTTGTTTGTGTGATTGAATGTCTTTTAAGTTCTTGTTTTTCGGGAAATTAGGTTATTAAAAAACAAGGATTATCAATGGCCAACGCAGTATGTCTTTAGTCATAAACGTAATGAGACAAAACGCAACTTGAGACAAAACGCAATGAGCAAACGGCAACTTGAGACAAAACGCAATTGGAGTAAACGCAACCTTGAGACAAAACGCAATGAGCAAAACGCAACCTTGAGACAAAACGCAATGACCAAAAAGCAGTCTTTAGGCAAAAACGCAAGATTTGGTGCGATTTTGGGCAGATATCAATGTTTCAGATTAACTTTGATAAAGGGTCTTTAGTAGGAACAATCGCAATGAACAAAACGCAATAACAAAAAGCATACCAAAACGCTGTGAGAGCACAAAATGCAATGAACCAAAACGCAATGACCAAAACGCAATCAAGAACACCCTTTTAGTTAGACAAAACGCAGCCAAGAAAAAGATTCATCAACCATTTCTTGAAAGCCACGAAATTTGTTAAAACCACCTAGTAATGATGCAAGGGATAGTTCTAAGCCGAAAAGTACAAATCTTTAACACATTTAACCACAAACAAAGATCAAACTTTGATTTTTTCTTGCTTTATTTTCAAACAAATAATATCAAACAAGCCACGGATATTTGATTTGTTTAGCCATAGATTCATACACAATTCCATGTAGTTGATACTAATTGTAGGATCCCTTTAACACATACACTTCATATCATACACGGATCTAGATCAAGAAATATAGAAAGAGAGTGAGATGATTTCCTAGAGAGAGAAAGAAGAGAGAGAGTGAGATGGGAGAGAAAATAGAAAAGTGAAATGTTTATTATGAAATCAACTTACTTTTCCTTGGTGGAAAAGTTACTTATATACCCCGACACATTAAGTGACGTTCGGGATATTTGACTAGGACCCGGGCTCGGGTTTTGCTTGGGATTAAACCCGAAACATATACAATATTAGATTAACTATTGAGCCCGATTCCCGATACATTTCTATTACAACGTTAACTAAATGATTGACCGAGACTTAAATACATAATGAACGAACTTCATGCTCGACTCAATATTTTGAGGCTAACAGTGAGGCAGTGAGGAATTGGATGATTATTCTTAGGATTGTCAGGTTACCACCGACGTTCATCGCAATTTTTTTTAGATTGTTGAACCCCCTTACTTCCCTAACTAAGAGGAATCAGAAGTATGGGTGGAGTTTAGAACAAGAAGAGGCTTTTCAGACTTTGAAGAATGATTTGTGTGATACTTCGATAAAGCGAATGTAGTGGGTGATGCGTTGAGTAGAAAGAAGAGGGTGAAATCAAGACGAGTATGTGGAATGAGACTGGCAGCCCAAGGTGAGGCATCCAAGCAAGAGAACGTACTTGCAGAAAGGCTACGTGGTTTAGATCAACATATGGAAAGAAAAGGAGACGAGAGTTTGTACTTTATGCATTAAATTTGGATTCTATTGGTAGGAAGTATAATGGATGAGGCCCATGCATCAAGGTACTTAGTACATCCGAGAGCGGATAAGACGTACTATAACCTTAGAGACATGTATTGGTAGTCATGTGTAGAAAAGGATATAGCTACATATGTTAGCAATTGTCGGATTTGTTTAAGAGGTGAAGGCTAAAATGTCAAAGACTTTTGGCTTGCTGCAATAGCCTGAGATACTTGAGTGAAAATGAGATAAAATCACCATGGATTTTATCACTAAATTTCCAAGGTCAAGGAAGTGAGTATGATGTGATTTGGGTGATGGTCGATAGACTGACCAAGTTAGCTCATTTTCTAGCTATACAAGAAGATTTGAATATGTGAAGTTGGCAAGGATTTATATTGATGAGATAATAGTAAGGAATGGAATTCTAGTGACGATTAACTCGGATTGAGATGGATGATTTACCTCGTGGTTTTGGCAGACGCCGCAGAAAGTGTTAGAGACGCGATTGGATTTGAGTACTACTTAGGATCCTCAAGCGGATGGACAAAGTGAACGTATGATTCAGGCTTTGGAAGATATAATGAGGGCATGTGTTATTGAATTTGGTGGTAGTTATCATTTGAGCATTTGGAGTGCTCCGTTTGAAGCTTTGTATGGAAGGAAATGTAGGTCGCCTGTTCTATGGGCAGAGATTGGAGAGAGTAGTTTGACTGGACTTGAGTTAGTACAAGAAACGACTGATAAGGTAGTGTTGGTAAAGGAAAAGCCCAAAGCGGCAAGAGATCGTCAAAAGGGCTATGTTGATTGTAGGCGTAAGCCGTTAGAGTTTAAGGTGGAGATCGGGTATTATTAAGGGTGTCGCCTTGGAAGGGCGTAATGCATTTTGGAAAGAAGGGTAAGTTACCACAAAGATATGTAGAACCGTTTGAGATTCTTGAAAGGATTGGCCTTGTATCGTATAGGTTGAGGTTACTTGAGGAGTTGAGTAGCGTGCATGACACCTTTCATGTGTCAAATCTGAATAAAGAGGTTTGGCGGATGCTAATTTACATGTGCTATTAGATGAGATTAAGGTCGACAAGACACTTTGTTTTCTCGAGGAACCTGTAGAGATTATGGATCGAGAAATTAAGAAGTTAAAACGTAGGAAAATAGCGCTTGTGAAAGTTAGGTGGAATTCGAAACGTGGTCCTGAGTTTACTAGGGAAAACGAAGACCATATGAGGATTAAGTATCCACAGTTGTTCGTGGACCGAGTTGTTGAACCTGCTAGTTAAATCTTGGGATGAGATTTCCTCAAGGAGGGGATACTGTAACAACCGTGATTTAATCAGGTTAGTGATACCTTTAGAAATGGCTAAGAGTTCATTATGTGTGATTTTCTTATGTGCTATATGTTATATATGTGTGCTAAGTGTAACATTCCGTATTTTCAGGTCATTTACGACGTCATATATTTCACTAATTATTTTTTTTTCTTTCTCGTACGTGTTTACTTTTAATTTTATTAGTTAAGTTAAATCGCGTAAGCTATAAATTAACAATCAACGTAAACGGACACCAAACGAATAAAAGTTTCATCAAGCGAGCATTATATTATTTTTACAAAAGTAATAATTAACTTTTTATATTTTATTTTTATTGGTTGCGTAAAACGTTACGTTTCGCGATAAATTACGTTTAGGTATTTTCGGAATCACCAAAACTTTTCTACGCTTCAACAAATATCTATGTTTATATCTAATGCTTAAAGTTTTATAAAACTTTACCTAAATTCATCACTTGAGCCGACTTACAAGAAACTAATTGGACAAATACATTACACTTACAAGTTATGCATTATGTTTTAATTAAGAACTTACAACTTCGTACATTATCAATATATACTTTTATTTTCATTTGGCAAATAAAGAACTAGCTAAACATCTACCATTATTTCATGGGATAAACACAATTCCTTAAAACCATGGGATGATCCTTTCTTTTGGAGAAAAGAATAAAGACTTCTTGTTTTACTCTAAGTGTTCTTTGATAGTCTTTTGGATATATATAGGCTTTTTCTAGCATATTAACACACACTTCTTACTTTCAAGGTGTAAATCTCAAAAACTCTTCCTCCCTGCGCCCCCTTTAGATCACGGCATTTCACACAAGGAACCATACTTAATCAATAAAAAAATTTCTACCCCACTATACATGCATTCTACACAACATAATCTAAGACCTACTAAGATGTTTTGAAGGGTTAGGTTAAGTATTTTCAAGTGTTGAAGCAAAGAAATGAAATTAGGGGTTTCTGGGAAATTAAGGTTTCTAATCTTGCAAGCTTGGTTTAAAAATCTAAACAAGGGTTTAGATTATATTTCTCATCATCATTTATCACTATAAGGTTATCTATAAACCTTTATGTCTTTACTTTTATTATTTTTATGTGTTTACATGTTCTATATAACTAAATCACCATTTAGGGTTTTAAACATGTTAAATGGATAACTTACTTGTGATTATGATTTTGTACACTTTTTCATATGATATGTGATTGGTAATATCATGGAATAATGAGATTATAAGTATGTTAACATGTGGACTTAAGTGAAATTGTTTAATTTAAATTAGTGATTAAAAGTTAATTAAGGAAAGTTTATGATTTCATGTAAGATTAAAGACATTTGTGGGCTGTTTTAGTTCGTGTTTTAGATAGTAGGTTTTACATTTTATAAAGATAATACACCTTATGACGATTCCAAAATGATAAGAAACTTGAAAAACCGATTTATAACGAAAAAGATACGACGATTTCAAGTTTACGTTAAATATATAATTTTATAAAACTATTTTTATAAAAATTACTATTCACCACAGAAACTTATATTTTTAAAACATCATTAATATGATAAAACTTTTAAATACGAGAACGTACTCGAAAGAATCGCTAAAAACGGAGTTAAAACGAATAAGTTACGACATTTACGATAACTAAATCTATAAAAATAAATATATAACTGTTATGAACAGTAAAATCACTATTCATCAGAAGAACTCAAATTTTGAAAATGTTATATTTTGATAACTCGTCTTAATACAAAGGCGTGGACGTAAGAAACGAAAGAAACGGACTAAAAACGAGAAAGTTACGCCAGTTTTACTAAAGTATACTTATAAATGTTTTTACTTTATAAATATGATTTTACTAAAACGATTAGATGGTGATGTAGCTATATAGAATTATATGTGGTATTAGTTAATCAAAGTACTATATTACTAGGGAGTTTCATAATGAGGCCTCTTCGGGGTGGCGTATCGACGAGTTGTTGGATTTACGATTTAAAGTGTCCTAGCTCCTCATACGTCACTACATGACCTCTTAATTATGATAGCCCGAACGATAGTATGATGAGCTATACGACCTATAAATAATCAAAGTGTTTAGTACTTATACGACCTATATTGGATTAGGTTGCCTTTGGATTCCTTCGTGACGCATTTTTCTATTGTGAATACTTGTTGATTACCATTCACTCGAGGTGAGTTCATAGCCCCATTTCTATCTACTTGTTTTACAAACTCTACGGGGTGGAATTACATACTTGTTTTACTACCGACACAAGTGTTTTAAAACTGTATGCTATTTCGTGATCATATTATTGCCTAAGTACCCTTGCCACTAAGTCCCCTTTTATCATGAACCGTGAGTTGCTATATTAGTAAGCGCGAGTGTTGTGGATAGATCTATCGGGACTGACAATCCCCACCTTTCTTTGGGGTCACAAGTTGACTCATGGTGCATTTAACATTTGAATAATACGTTGGTTGTTTGGCATCATCCTTTTTACTGTGTGGGGCAATTATTATGATTACTTATTACGTGTTAAGGTTCGGTGTCATGAGCTTAGTGCAATAATACCTGTTTTTTGGACTACTGAATATGATTCATGGTCTACTATTACTTAAATCTTGTGGTCCACTCTTTTACCGACAAACCTATGGATTCACTCAACCTTTGTGTTGACTTTTAGCATGTTTAATTTCAGGTCCTAGGTATAGCTGGATGGAGCCGTGTGGATATCAATGAAGATGGATTCTTTTGTTTATTTAAATTGAGCAAAACTTTTTTATCTATAAAAACTTAAGTCACCTTTTGGTAGTATGAAGCTTTTGTTTAATTAAAAACGCATGTGGAAATGTTTATGACTTTTAAAACATATGGGACCTAATGTATTAACTCTGATATTTTGCTTTGGCATCGAATGAAATCTTATCTTAAAATGTCCATTTAAGGTCATTTCCTATATCTTAATTGTTGTACTTTGACGTAGAACCCCATTGTTACCATTCCACTGCTACCTGATTTTGGGGGTGTTACGGATGGTACCAGAGCCAAGGTTATAGGGAATGGTATTTTCCATAACACTAGTCTATAACCACCAAAGTTTTAAAAGTTTTCTTTTTCTTTAATTTTTAAATACAGTATCCTCCAATCGCTATCTCGATTCACTGCGCGCGTATTCCCTGATCCTTACTTACTTTTCCGATTGTCATTATTGCATTATATATAATCTTAGATATATAATACTTGGTTTAAATTCGATCTCTTACGTCTATCTTTTGACATATCAGTATCTATTTCTATCGGTCAATTATGTAAATATCGACCATCCTGATAAATTTATGATTATTTATATCATTCTCCATTATTTACCATGTGCCATGATATGACATTACCTCTTACAAATATACTTTCGAATTATGTACTTGTGTTGCCAGAATCTGACGCCCAGGAGATTTTAAGAAGAAATAGTTTGGAAGATAGCGGAAAGCTGTGTGGGGACACAAAAGACATTGAAAATACAAATAACCTCGGCTGACTCCAAAAACTATGGTGGGATCAGGATCAAAATTACTGGAGGAAATGTTGTACAGAGATGCATGGATGTTCGTATAAGACATTTATGAATGGCAAGCCTCACTCTTTCAAGGGGACTGAAGGCGTAGTCGGACTGAAATGTTGGTTCGAAAGATGGGAACATGTGTTAATTTGCAAATGTGCTGAAGATGACAAAGTGAAGTTTGCTATGTGCACGTTCGAGGGTCGTGCTCTAACCTGGTGGAACAGAAATGTTCAGACTTTGGGACTTGCTAATGCTAATCGATCCTGTGTGCAACGTGAAAGCTATAATGACCACTGAATACACTGAATTCAAGATGATGATGACTACGGAATACTACCCAGCAATTGAAATCCAAAAGATGGAACAAGAGCTATGGACTCTGACTCTGAAAGGAGATGACATCGAGGCATACAATAACCGTTTCCATGAGCTGGCTTTGATGTGTCCTGAATTGGTGCCCACTGAAAGGAAGAAGATTGAGAAGTATGTTCGTGGGTTTCCTGAAAGAATCAAGGGAAACATCACTTCTTCAAAGCCTGCAACTTTGCATGATGCCATCAACATAGCCCGTGAACTGGTCGAGCAATCAGTTCAGGGTAGGGCTACTAGAATTGGTGAAAGCAATAAGAGGAAATGGGAAGATCATCAAAGAAACCCCAACAACAACAACAACCGCAACCGAAACAACAACTATCATCAACAAGAAAACAGGAGGCAGGAAACTGCTAGGGCCTATAATGCAGTCCCAACTGATGGTAAAGTTTATGCTGGAAATCTACCTAAGTGCAACCGTTACAACTTTCACCATAGTGGGCAATGCCCTCCGAAGTGTCAAAAGTGCCAAAAAGCTGGCCATCTGGAGAAAGATTGCAGAGTTAGACCCCCAGGTGCAGGAGTTTACCCTTATCAAGATGTGACGTATCATGGATGTGGGGAAAAAGGACATTTTAAGAACAGGTGTCCTAAGGCAGGAAACCAGCAGAATGTGGGAGCTCATGCGAGAGCTTACGCAGTGGGAGAAAATCCGCAGCAGAATCCAAATGTGGTCGCGGGTACGTTCCTTCTTAATAATCACTACGCTTGTATTCTCTTTGATTCTGGTGCTGAAAAGAGTTTTGTATCTTCTGCGTTTACATCTTTCATCGATATTGCCCCAATTGCTTTAAACACTAGTTATGAAATAGAGTTAGCAGATGGAAAAGTAGTTAGTACCAACACTGTTTTACGAGGATGTACCTTAACCTTATATAACCATATTTTCAAAATTGACCTACTCCCGACCCGACTAGGAAGTTTCGATGTTATTATTGGCATGGATTGGTTGTCATGCCACCGAGCTATCATAGATTGTTGTGAAAAGATTATCCGTATTCCTCTTTCGAACGGCAAGATTCTTGAAGTCCAAGGCGAGAGGCCGGAAAAGGATCCTGGATCACATGCGTGTATCAAGGCTGATGAAAAGAAGCTTGATAACATTC
>BQNB010111680.1:0-22302 GCA_026074375.1 Tanacetum coccineum | reverse complement strand
GTTATAGATATCAAAATCATCTATTTTCTTATTCAAATCAGAATTCAAGCTTAAACGAGGTTACAATTTCACTAGTCGTTGGGGAAACGACCCGGGTGATCATACTTACCCGGTTAAATATACGTATTATATATTATATTATATATATTTTTAAGAGTGAATTTTCCTTAGGGAATTTTCTTAATTGCTCTTAAGGTTATATTATTATAGTATATTTTATAGTATATAAAACTGCAATCAATGGACTTCATCTTGATGACAAGCTTCATTTTGTTGAGGAACCCGTAGAAATAGTGGGCCGTGAAGTTAAACGGTTGAAGCGAAGCCGGATCCCATTAGTCAAGGTTCGATGGAACTCCAAGAGAGGTCCTGAGTTCACGTGGGAACGTGAAGACCAATTCAAGAAGAAATATCCACACCTCTTCACCAAGACCGCACCGTCGTCAAGTGCTGCATCGTGAGCCTTGAGGACAAGGCTCGTTTAACGGGGGAAGTCTATAACACCCTGTGTTTTCAAGTCATTGACGCCGTCAATAAATCCACAATGTACCTTTTGTATTGTACGCGTTTGCTTTAAAATCGTAAACGTTAAGTTAAATCGCGTACGCTAAAAATTTAGCTTTCAATGTAAACGGGCATCAAACCATTAAACGTTGGCATCAATCAAGTATTAAATAATTATTTTGAGAATAATTATGGTCGTTGTTTATTTTATTTTTATCGGTTACGTGAATTATGTACGTTTCGCGATAAAGTACGTTTAAGCATACCCGGAACCACAAAAATATATCTACGCTTCAACAAATACCCACAATTGTACCCAATACTCAAAGTTTATGTAAAACTTCAAGTATTTATTAAATTATTCAAATTCTTCATGAAAGAATTCAAATCAAACCCTACAATGTACAAATTGTACATTATATTTAATCTACATTTCATGTAGCCTCAAAATAATGCAAGTATACACTAAATAAAAGACCAAAATATTTTTCCACCCCTCCCCTCATTATTTTCGTGTATATGTATGTAATGGGGGACATTTAGCCACCAAAATTTCTAGTAAATCTTGTACAACACATCTCTAATTATGGCAAACCAAGACTAGGCTACATTTGACCAAGACTTTCCCCAAAACCCTCCCTTTTGTCCCTTGACCAATTACCACCCTTGGAGCCTAAGTTTTGACCTTTTAATAGTAACTTGGACTAGTCTAAGATATATAATGCCTAACTAGTAAAAGATAACACATACATAACAATTCCTAGTGTAAAAATCAAAGCAAAAACCCTCCCTTTTGCTTCTCTATAGCCACGGCAACAAACACACTCTTTGGATAATCCATACCAAATTTTCTACAACCTATACAAGCCATTACACATCCATCCTAAGATATACTAAGATGTTTCCAAGCATTGGTTAACCATTTTCAAGTGTTGAAGCAAGAAAGACAAGATTAGGGTTTCTATAGCGGATTAGGGTTTCTTGGTTGTGTAAGCTTGGGTTCTTCATCTAAACAAGTGTTTAGACCATATTTTCCATCATCCTACATCATAATAAGGTTATCTAAAACCCTTTAACATTTATCATTTTATGTGTATATATGTTCTTTATAGCAAAAATCACCATTTAGGACTTTTAAACATGTAAAAAGATTTTTTACTTGTGATCATCATTTTATACACTTTTTCATATGTTATGTGATTGGTAATATCAATGATATAATGGGCTAATAACTAATTGTAAACATGTTGGTAAGTGTTAAAATGTATATGTATAAACTATAAGTAAAGTTACTTAAGAAAGTTATTGATTTCATGTGGATGTTAATGACTTGTTAACCTTGAAATCATGACTCATGTGGACATAATGATGGAAAAATCGACACTATTATATATATGACAGAGTATATAATAAGTATTGGACAACTTGTGGTATTTTTTTATTAATTAAATAGGTATAAAAAATAAAAACAAATTATAACTAAGTATACATAATGAGTTCAAAAGGGGCTGTTTTGATTCGTGTTTTATGACAGCCCTATCATGTTTTATAAATATAGTACACCTCATGACGATTCCAAAAAGGTAAGAAACTCGAAAAACGGATTAATAACCAAAAAGATACGTAGTTTACGAGTTTTACGATAATAACCGGAGTTATAAAAAGATTTTTATAAAAACTTGTTATAAAAATTCTACAAACAGAAGGTTTGTGATTTTTATTAAATCACACGGTATTTTTAAGATTTCAAACAATAAGAAACGCATTTTTCCATTAAAAACGAAAAAGTTATGAAGACCGAGTTTATAATACTTAAAAATGATAAAAATACTTTTTATAAAACCATTTTTTATAAAATTACTGTTCATAACAGAAACATTTATTTTTGTAAACCTCATAAAATAAAATAGAACTTTCATACGAGAACTCTCGGAAAGAATTACTAAAACGGAGCTAAAACGAATAAAATACGACGTTTACGATAATTAAAGTTTATAAAAGTAATTTTATAAACTATGAACAGTAAAAATTACTGTTCATCAGCAGACCCCACTTTATAAAAATGTGATAATTTTGATAACGAAGACGTGCTCGAAGGAATCGCTAAAATCGGGATTAAAATGAATAAGTTGTTGCATTTACGGGTTTTACGACAATTAAATTTATAAAAGTAAATTTATAAAACGTCATAAACATATTAACTAGTACTGTTCATCAGAAGGTTATAAAATATAAAAATGTAATATTTTTATATATCATCTTAATATGAAGACGTGATCGTAAAAACGCATAACGTGGTTTAAAACGGGAAAGTTATGCTAGTTTTACTAAAACGATAATTATAAACGTTTTCACTTTATAACAACGATTTTTAAATTACAAATAGATGGTGATGAGCTATATAGGATTGTATACGATATTAGTTATCGAAGTACATAGTACTTATACGACCTATGTTTGATTAGGTTGCCTTCGGATTCGTCCGTGACTCGTTATTTCACTTACTCGATTATTACTCATTCACTTCACTGCTGCGGTGAGTTCATAGCCCCACGTTTTACATGATTTGTTTTACAAGTTTTTGGGGTGAGAAACATGCAATGTTTTATAATTGGACACAAGTGGTTAAGTTTTATATTATGATTACGTGTTGCCTAAGTAGCGATAACCCTAGTTGAGCCCATTATCATGAACTGTCAGTTACTGGATTGTGAGCACGAATGTTATGAATAGATCTATTGGGATTGACATCCCCGTTCGGGTGATTAGCTATCACTGGGCAAACGAACGTATACCATGTCGAACATAGGATGTTGCGGGTTAGAACATCATCACGGGCAATGTAGGCCATTTATATGGTATTCATTTATGTCGAGCTTCAGTGTCATGAGCTTAGGGCAACGTAATTACATTTATATGATGTCTGCATCTGTTGCATTATCATACACTTGGGAAATCTTGTGCCTTACAATATACGATTTATCAAACCTATGAATTCACCAACATTATTGTTGACGTTTTAAAGCAATGTTTTTCAGGAGGTCAATAAGCACGAGGTGCAAGGGATACATTGGTGGTTTTGATTTGGATATCATGCATTAAAGATTTTGTCGCATTACATTTTGTATATCTGTTATGGGCTAGAAATCTTTGTATTTTGAACAAGTGAACAAGTAAAGCTTCGGGCTTATGTAACAAATACTTTGTTAACATGTGACTTGGATGATCTTTTCAATTTTATCATCCTATCAACTTTCTATGTGAACTAATTCTAGGAGATTATGACATGCGTATAAAATTACTATATGCTAAATGATTTGCATCTTAATTTAGGACCCTATATTCTTGCTTAAATTAGTTGATTCTTGAATTTGGAAGATGCTGAAATCACTGGACATAAGAAAGGGAAAAACTAGAAAATCTCGCTCTCTCCAGAAAATGGCCCCCATAAAGAACAGGCGGCCCCCCAATATATATGGGACCGCCCAACAATATGGGACCGCCAACAGGAGGGAACGAAATTTTTAAGTTTACCTCTTTTTCTGTATCTTTGACCTTCCTATACATAGTCTCATGCTGGCATTTCCCTGTTTAGCCAAACCACTTCTTGCACCTTTTATCACTCAAACCATGCTTTGCCATTCTCTAACCTTACTTCCATTATTTAACTCATCCATCCTTCTTCATTCACCATCACCAACTTATTCTCATTATCATCTTCATTCTCACCATCAATGTCTTGCTCAAACCACCATCCAAACTTCTCTAGAAAACCAAGAATGTCGGTAAGACAAGTATGGAAGCGCAAGACATCCACTCCAAAATCATCACCTCCTTCCCAAAATGACTCACCTCTATTTCCTCCAAGAGTCCATCTTCAATCTCCTTCACCACCATCCTATAATCCACTAAGAGATCAAATGATTAACCAACTTCATAATATCTCCACCATTCTTGATTCATACACTAACCCATCCAATGCCTACATTCATGTACCACCCTCACCACCACTATAACCAATTCATCCTCCCTCTCATGCTCAAGTTGAATTTCACTCAAGGTTTTGTCATTGTTGCAAGTATTCTTGAAACCAATTCCACTCCTTGAGAAATGAAATCAACTTCCTTCAATTTCTTCTCACCCGTCTCATACCTCAAACTCGCACTCCTCCAGACCATGTTTCACCAACCTTATCATTTTCCCTCTTTAATTAATCATTCTCATATGATTAATCTACTTAAATAATCGACAATCCATCTTTTGATTATGGCATCTCCTATGAATCAAGAATCAACTAGTCTAAACTTAATTTAATATTTATGTTATATTTTATGCTTATCTACTTATCTGTAATATTACATACTATTATAGAGTATCGAATTATCTTATCTCTTATTTAGCTTCAATTGCAATCAATGCTTCTTGTATGAGCTTATTAAGTAATGAATAAAGCCACTTTATGATTTAACTTGCATGAATTGCTATGAGTGCTACTAGTTGAGAATATATTGTCTTGCACATGTACCTCTAACTTTGTTTTGTAGTAAACAATTTTCGTAAGATCGATCCCTTGGTGCCCTAAACGAGGGGGAGCATACTTCAAGAGGGAGTCTTGATATCGTCGTCTTCTTTCTTTCTACAATAATTCGACGATCATTCTTTTTGAATTCGACAAAAAGGAGGAGAAATGGAATGAAAACTCATTAATAATTTGAAACCTTTAATTTTATACAAAATGAGTTTATATTTTTTCATCATCAAAAGAAGGGAGATTGTTAATACAAATAATGTCTAAAAATGTTATTTATATTTTTCGACCTCTCAATGTTTTGATAATAACAAAATATAAAAACGTTTACGATAAAAATAAACGTTTACAAATTATTAATCGTAAAATTCTATTTTTAAGATTAGTAATCACTTAAGGTATGGACAAACAAATCATTAAGCATGATTAGTGATCAAGAAAATATTTTTTTCTTAACTTTACCCCCAAAAAATATTTTTCTCTTAACCATCACATTTTTACAAAAATATTTCACAAAAATAATTATACAAAATATTTTCTAATTAAAAGAAAAGTTTTATTTAAAACTTAAATTTGAAATTCAAATTTCCCTCCAAAATGAAAGGTTCCATAACAGATACAACCTTCCCCACAAAAAGACAAAAATAAGAGTGTAGTCTACTGGGCGGCCCCCTTATAGGTCTGGCGGCCCTCAGATATATCTGGGACCGCCGGAACCGCCCTCAGTGACCGTTGGGTTTTTCTGCCTATAAATACTACTCCATTCCTGAAAAACAGACTTCTTTGCACGAATTTTTTAGATAACTTTTTCTCTCTAAAAACCTTCTTTCTCTCTCTAAATCTCTTGATCACTAACATCCTTTGATCTTGTTTCAAGTGATCTAATCTCTTATTCACATCTCTCTTCTCTATCAAGTGCAAGAGAAGAACATTCGTATTTGCCAAGAAACGAATTGTTATTTAGTGATATCTCTTCTCTTCTTCTAAGTATCAAATCTTGATTGTAATTATCTTGTTTGTGTGTATATCCGATAATGTAGATCATGTGAGAGTATATTGTTTGTGAAGTAGTAGATTGGTTCTAGGTAAGATTAGGACTCGACATTTAGCTTAGTTTCGGAAAACAACGTAAGCGACGTGTAAACGGTTTTCTCCACCTGAAAGGAGCTTGTTGACATAGTGAAACCTCGAGTAGGATACTCGGGGAGTAGAGTAGGGCAAAGAAGAGCTTCGTAGCCAAACCACTATAAATCTTGGTGTCTTAGTGATAAGTGCTTAATTACACATATCTTTTACCTCTAAAAACGAGCTTAAATGACCAAAAACAGACAAAAACTGCCAAATATATGTTTGTTTTGCATTTGTATTGTGCAGGAAGTGGATATCAACAAAAAGACAGAAAACCAAGCCAAAATGACAAAACTGAGCATGGAATGGAAAAGACTGTGCAAAATCAAGGCCAAAGTCCAAAAATGCCAAAGTCAGAGTCAATACTGAAGAATCAGCAGTCAAACCAGAGCCGGAACTGAAGAATACTATTGAATGCAATCTTAACCCATCTGATGGGCCGGGAAAGCCCAATAGTATATCTATGAAGACTGTGAAGACCAAATGGGCCCTCAATCAATTACAACAGCCCATTTGTGTGCAATTGACAAAGACTGTGAAGACTTTGAAGGCCCAATCCTAGCCCAGTTACAGCCAATCTCAGCCATTGTACACACAAAACCCACTCCATAACCTTATTGGGCTTGAAAAAGCCCAATAACCAACCCTGTACCTTATTGGGCCTTAAAAAGCCCAATAACATAAGCCTAAACCTTATTGGGCCCAAACCCAAACCCAGTGGGCCCAATACAAGCCCAAGCCCAACAAAAGCCCATTAATCCTTTTTATAAACCTTAGGGACTAAAATTGTCATTTTTAAAATAGGTTTTATAAAAGAAAAAAAAAGGTTTAAACAAACAAAAAGGGCTGAAATTGCAATTTTCCAAAACCTTTCTTATTTCTTTTAGTAATAAACAGCAGGGACTGAAATTGCAATTAACCAAAACTTTTTTTCTTTTAGTTATAAACCACAAGGGCCAAAACTGCCACTTTCTAAACTTCTTTTATAACTAAAATCGGCTAAATAAAAATGACAAGAGAAAGACTCATAGGAATCTCAAAAGTTCACGAGCATTGATCTCAAGAAAGATTCATAAAATAGTCAAAGTTAAGGGAGAAAGAAATCTCTTGCTTTAAAGGATAAGAATATCATCTAGAGATGAGGAGTGTTCGAATTCCAAAAGTGAAGATGGTAGAATACGCATGGTGGTTGAGACTTCAAGAAGTTTTTAAGAGAAGATGGTTAGATTCGTGAGGACAACATCGGACGGCAAAAGACCGTTCCAAAGAAAACCGTGATGGACTAAGGAACGGTAAAGGTGATAGAAAATGCTTTAGATGCGGTAACCCAAATCATCTTATTGAAGAATGTTCAAAACTACCGAAAGACAAGAACCAAAGAGCTTTCGTCGGAGGCTTTTGGAGTGATAGCGGTGAAGAAGATGATGAGAAGGTCAAAGACGAAACATGTCTTGTAGCTCAAGCATCAAGTGAGGTATGTTCCGATTCTTCTTGGCTTTAGTGTTGTAAACTCATCTATAGTGTTTAGGTTTAGATAATGAAGCATGGATAAAGTATGCAAAATGAGTTTAAAGATAATCACTAAAACAAAAGATTAAAAGCCACTAGAAATAGTTTAGAAAAAGAACTCGGTATTCTAAAAAAAATAGTGTCTACACTCGAGAAGAACAAGGGAATTGATCTCGAATGTGTAAACTGTCATATGCTTAAAATTGAGAATGAAAAACTCAAAGAGGAAGCCATTAGATTAGATAAATTTGAAAAGAGTACACATTGTCTAAACGAAATGTTAAGTAATCAAAAACCCTCTGTGAAAAATTGAGTTTAGGGTTTGTTTGTGAAGCACCATTAGTGGGATACTAAGACATAAAATTTATGAAGGCTCATAAAAAGGCGTCCTCTGATGGAGGTCCCATAAATATGCGGCTCCCATATTGTACAGGCAGCCCCCAAAATAATTATGGGACCGCCAACAGATACGCCTGGATTTGAGAAAATTATGTCTTTTCATAATTCAATTTTGGGTCCTAGACCCAAACATTATAATAGTAATAACATGTTAAAGTTCCGTTTGCTAGTGATAATGAAGTAAACAGTTTTTATAAAGCCATTGTCAAAACCGGGAGTTGGATTTTCAAAACATAATTTTGATCTAAACTCACCACCTAGAAGTGTCAATAATATATTATTCTCGTCTAAGACGCAGCAACCAAAAAGTGAACGTGGTCGACAAAAATCAACCTCTTGTCTTTCCACGTAACTTGGAAAAGTTCTCCAACGTCAAGTTACATGCCATGGGAATTGTGTCTTGCCATTTCCTACATCCCAACAATTGCATCAATTGCAGGGATGTTTAGCACTTACAACTTTTGGACCCAAAGAGATATTAGGGACCAAATGTTTGAGTTATTGCCCTATATAAATAGATATGCCTTAGAGTCGATTTGGAACCCGATGAGTGGTAAAAGGGATAGAGATGTTCCAAACTCATGACGGGTACCGAAAGCTCTTCTAAAGCACAAGGCATACAACTGATGGTAATGTTATTTTTGTAGCAATCTTCACGATAACATCGTGGCAAAGGTACGATTTCGATTGACTCTCTCAAAATAAGATAATGTAGAACTGTAGATTAATTAAGATTTAACTTGTTAAGTATAGGGATAATATGTGATAATTAGTGTAGGTGTAACTCTTGAACCATGATAGTGAATCACTATAGGGTGGTAAAGTCATAGGTAGAGATATTAGGAAGAAAGGCTTATATGCGATGAAATTAGGAAATAAGCCGAAAGACAAAATTTGTCTTGCAACGATTGATGATAACTCATGTTGTGCATAAGGAGATTAGGTCATGCAATTATGTGTATCATTCAACCGTTGAATACCAAGTAATTTGTAGAAATCTTACTAAGCTTAAGTTTGATCAACACTTTTGTGATGCTAGCTAAATTGGAACAACAGCTCACGCTAGTCCAAGGCTATAGAATATAGTCTCATTGATAGAAGCTTTGAATCCTCATATGGATCTCTTCCGGTATATCCGCCAAACGGAGTTACGGGAGAAAACCGTACACTTAGTAATTGTAGATGACTACTATAGGTATTACTTTGGACTATGATTCCTAAAGGACAAAAACCAAGCCTTTGATCAATTTGAATATTTTGTAAGATTATTCAAAACAATTAGGATGTACAATAGTGTCAATAAGAACCGACCACAGTAGGGAATTTGATAATGGGTGCAATTTGGAGAGTTTTGTAATGCAAATGGAATTACACATAACTTCTCAGCTCCACGCACTCAAATGGCGTGGTTGAAAGGAAAAATATGACACTTTAAGAAATGAGTAGGACTATGTTGAATGATCAATCGTTATCACAAAAGTTTTGAATGTTACCCAGTAGATTACTTCACATTACATTATCAACGAATCCTAATTTGAGCCATATGGAAGAAAAACACATTACGAATCTCTTGAGAGGTAGAGAAACCTACTCTTGATTATCTTTAGAGTGTTTGGAAGCAAGTGCATCTTTTTAAACACTAAGATACCCTACAAAGTTTATACCCCAGTCATTCGAAGGTGTCTTTTTAGGTTACTCGCAAAATAGATATAAGCATACATCATCCTTATAAACATACTAGGAAAGTCAAAGAAATCACTTAACGTGTCATTCGATGGAAAATCCTCTCCACCATCTAAGGACATCACACTTTGGTGGTTGATGGATTAGATGAAGAAGTAGCAATTGAAGGTTACCAGCAAAGTATAATTTAGAAAATGAACCATGAGGATGAATACTTTAGAGATTGACGAAAATATCAATATTATGAGTCTAGGAACCATTCCATTAGAAAATGGCTTCGGGAATCCTTAACCAAAAGAACCCTTAGATTATAAGCCAAATCCAAAGTAACTTCTTTTGTTTTTATATCAACTATAGAAACCTAAGAATGTGATATGAAGCCTTAACTGTTGTTAGTTGGTTTGGTCGTAATGCAAGAAGATTAAATCATTCAATTGGCTAACGACGTTTGGGAGTTAGTTCCACAACATAAGAATATGACAATCATAGGAACTAAGTGGGTATTATGAAATAAGTTAGACGAGAGGTATTGTTTCTCGAATATGTGGTAGGTTAGTTGCTCAAGGCTATAATCCAACAAAAGGGAATCGAGTATTGATGATACTTATGACCAGTTTCTATACTTGAGTCAATTAGGTTACTATTAGCCTATGCTTGTATTTTTAGATTTTAAGCTATTCCAAATGGATGTAAAAAGTGCATTCCTGAACGGTTTTATCAATGAGGAGGTATATGTGGCATAACCTACAGGATTCAGTGACTTGAAAAAACCAGGATCCATGTTTATAAAACTTAAGAAAGCTTTATATGATCTTAAACAAAGAACCCAAAGCTTGGTATGAAAGATTAAAGCTTTTCTTATTAAAATGAATACAAAATGGATGGTAGATAAACACACTTATTTAACAAGAACGAAAGTTCAAACCCATCATATTCAATATATTCGCGACAGTATATTGGCTCGACTTGTTCAAGGGACATGTGTGATGAATTTGCAAAAAATAACGCATGACGAGTTTAAGGTAGAGCATGATGGGTGAAACTTAACTTCTTCCTTGGAGGAATTACAAATAAAAAACAATGGAAGATGTTATTTTCTTAATCAATCTAAATTGATTAAAGAAATGCTTAAAAAATTTTGGCTTAGAAGACATCTAATCCAATGAAAACCCCATGTCTTCGATACCAAATCACAATAAGACAAATGGAGTGTTGGTTGGTAGTTGTACAAGTATCGAGGCATGATAGGTAGTTTATTATACCTAATGGAAAGTAGGCCAGATATCATGTATAGTGTCTGCCTTTGTGCCCGCTTCCAAGAGGCTCCTAAAACCTCTCACCTTGAAGCGGTTAAGCGTATCTTCTGATACATTAAAGGCACTACGCACTTAGGATTATGGTATCCTAAGGGGACCGGCATAGAAACAGTAGTATATGCCGACTCTGATCATGCAGGAGATTATGTGGACCGAAAGAGCACTAGCGGTATTTGTACGTTCGTGGGATGTTGTTTGACATCTTGGTTCTCGAAGAAACAAACCGCTCTTGCTATATCCACTACCGAAGCCGAATACATAAGCACCGGAAAGGCATGTCAACAAGCACTATGGATGAAACAAGCTCTTATCGACTACGACGTTCGACTCGATGACGTCCCGATCATGTGCGACAATAAAGGCGCGATTGACCTTAGCAAAAACCCGATGCAACATTCTCGACCATTACATATCGAAAATTCGTCATCATCTTTCTTCGTGATAATGTCCAGAAAATGACATATCTATCGAAAAAGTGTCCTTCCGTCGACAACATCGCCGACATCCCTACGAAACCCTTAAGCGTGATACATTTTAACTATTATACGTTTGGTTTAGGAATGATGGAAACACGAATCCATAAATAGCATTTAGTTGCTTCCCTTTCTTATTGTCCTCAATCTGGCCAAGTTCCATTCCGCGTCATGACAATTTAACTACTTTATCCGAAGTTAGTTAAATATTTTTAATTCGCGAAATGCTAAATTATTAGTCACTTTCCTGTATAATTCTGTTAAAATTAAAGTCCAAAAAATCTATAATACGGGCGGGACCCATATCTCAGGCGTCCCCCAACCTTCTTCAGGTGGCCCCCTGATCGATATGGGACCTCTAATAGCAGACACCAAAAATTTATACTTAGTCAAAAAAAATTCAAAACTCAAAAACAAACACCCCCTTCCTCCTGCTAATGCGACGAACACGAACCAAAACAACTCAAAACTCAAAATCAACCACCAAAACACTAATTGAAGATCAAATCATCACTAATAACCATCCTACCAAGATACATCAATTGTAAGTCATTTCATCTATTTTGTTTCAATTTGAGTCTAGGGTTCATGATGAACAAAAAAAATGAAATTAGAGATTTTTTATTTTTCTTTCAATTTTGTACAATTAGGACTACTAGGATATAATGTATAACTAATATGCTTCCCTTAGACATAGGATTTACATACACTAGTGAGTTTGTCAAAAAATTGATTTCGAACCAAAACCCTAATTTTATTTTCAAATCACTCACGTTAGGAACATAATAAAATTGTTGTTATTCATTGTTAATACAACTTAAAAACGTTTTTAAAAACATGCATAATGATCTCATGAACAAAGGTCGAGATACATAATTCATATGTATTTTTCTTGACATGTTTAGATGAGCAAAATCAAATTAAGGAGCGTTTGGATTAACTCTTAGGATTTTATTTTTAGGTCGAGTTAATTGTTACTCCACATTTGTCACATTTAGGCACACACTAAAAACATTGTGAATAAAATGTTACAAGTAAAATACTATAAAACGTGACCATAATTTTGTTTCTAGGTGACAATGCCTCAAATCACCGGATTAGATCACCAAAAGACCCGTAACTACATCCCACTCATATCAAATGAATTCAATCAACCATTAAGAAACACCATTGCAAGCCTTGAAAAACGGTACTTTCATGAGGGTAGGGTTGTGAGTCAAATTTTTAAAAACATGAGTCATATCCATGCTAAGTTTGGATTAATTAGTTTTGATTGTTTATTGAACATAAACGAACAAATTGTTCCTCGTTTTGTTCTCGAGTTTTGTAGTCAACTTACGTACGAGTATAACTCCAAGGGTCATTTTGTGGTCAGTTTCATCATACAAAATAAGTCATTCTCTCTCACTCTCAAAGAATTCGGTCAAATCTTAAAAATCCCTTTCAAAGGTCAAGTGTCATGCACCGACATGTGGTTACTCGACTACTTGTCAATAAGTATTCCAAGTAAAGGTCGTTACAAAACCACTCTTCCTTCTCCAAATGTCTCATGTACTCTTATTCAAGTTCCTCGAAAAGGATCAGTTACTCGTACCAAAACAAGAAAACATTGTTGTAGATAAAAACAAAATTTTATCCGCGAGAATTCAAACCTCATATGAAAACATTGGGTTGATATCATTCGTAAGAATGCCATTTGTTTCGGAGGTCATCAAGATCATGTCTCCACCTTATCTTTGTCTTATGCTTTTACTGCATGATCCTCCACTCGAACAAACCTAAGGAACTCTTACCTTATTGAATAACTTTAACTAGATTGTTCAAACATGTTATGTCTGTCTTTCTTGAGTTAGCAATTGATCACTACCTCTCACATGATCGAGTCATGCATCCCCTCGCTCCTCATTATGAGCGAAAGACGCGATCGGATCATGGTAAAAAAATACCTCATGATTCAAATGCTAGCTCCTCTTCCACCACTCGAAATCATCCATCCTCATCTCGTCTGTTAGATGACATTGTTGATGAAAATGATGAAGAATCATTTCATTCCAACTCTTCTTCTCCTTCTCAAAACATCTCCTCGTCATCCCTTGTCATCTCTAGAGTTCGTCAAAAACACTCCATCATTGAAAGTTCCAATATTGAACAACCTATCTCTCCAAAATATACACTTCAACCTCAACAAGGAGTTGATCACTGGAAGGGTTAAGGTCAATTGGAAAAGCTCTCAAGGACATGATGAGTGGAAAACAGAAGTGAACATGTTTGCAAAACCATTAGAGATCTTTATTCTTATTTATATTATCTAGTACATTATGCCTTAAACTTTTTAATTCACTCATTAGGACTAAGAATGGTAAATGGCTATTGCATGTGACTTGGATGATTTTTTCAATTTTATCATCCTATCAACTCTATGAGAACTAATTCTTGAGAATTATGACATGCGTACTATACTACTATATGCTAAATGATTTGCATCTTAATTTAGGACTCTATATTCTTGCTTAAATTAGTTGATTCTTGAATTTGGAAGATGCTAAAATTACTGGAAACAAGAAAAAGGAAAAACTAGAAAATATCGCTCTCTCCAGGATAATGGCCAATAAAGAGCGACGGCCCCACAATATATATAGGGACCGCCACAACAATTTAGGACCGCAAACGGAGGGAACAAAATTTTCCAAGTTTACCTCTTTTATGTAATCTTTGAACCCTTTACTATACATTGCTCATGCTGGAACTTCCATGTTTAGCCAAAACCACTCTTGAAACCTTTCATCACTCAACCATGCTTTGCCAATTTCTAACATTACTTCCATTATTTAACTAATCCATTCTTCTTAATCAACCATCACCACACCTCTTCTCCTTATAATCTTCACTCTCACCACCAATGTCTTGCTCAAACCACGATCCAAACTTCTCTAGAAAACCAAGAATGTCAATAAGATAAGTATAGAAGCGCAAGACATCCACTCCAAAATCATTACCTTCTTCCCAAAAAGACTCACCTCCATTTCTTCCAAGAGTCCATCTTCAATCTCCTTCACCACCATCATACAATCCACTAAGAGATCAAATGATCAACCAACTTCACAACATCTCTACCATCCTTAATTCACACACCTCTAACCATCATTGCCCTAATTCATGTACACATTCACCACCACCACAAACTAAATTCATCATCCTTATCATGCTAATTTGAATTTCACTCAAGCTTTTGTCATTGTTGCAAGTATTCTAGACACCAATTCCACTCCTTGAGAAATAAAATCAACTTCAATCTATTTCTTCTCACCGTCTCATACTCAATACTGCCCCCTCCAAACCATGTGTCACAACAAACCTTCATATTTTTCCCTCTTTAATTAATCATCTCATTTTTGATTAACTACCTATATAATGACCATCCATCTTTTTGCTTATGGATCTTCTACATTTCCAGAATCCACTAGTGTAGCTCTATGCTTAATATATTTGTACTTTATGCTATCATACTTTATCTTGAATGATCATACCATTATAGTTGAAGTTATCTTATCTCTTATTAGTTTATGCATATTCAATGCTTCTTGTATGAGGCTTATTAGTAATGAAAATAAAAGACCACTTATGATTTAACTTGCATAAATTGCTATGAGTGCTACTAGTTGAGAATATATTGTCTTGCACTTGTACCTCTAACTTTATTTTGTAGCAAAAAAATTTCATAAGATCAATCTCTTGGTGCCCCAAACGAGGGGGAACTTACATCAACGGGGAGTCTTAATATCGTAGACTTCTTTCTTTCTACAACAATTCGACGATTATCCTTTTTGAATTCGAAAAAAAGGGAGAGAAATAGAATGAAAACTCATTAATTATTTGAAACCTTTAATTTTATACAAAATGAGTTTATATTATGTCATCATCAAAAAGGGAGAGATTGTTAATACAAATAATTTCTAAAAACGTTATTTATATTTTTTGACTTCTCAATGCTTTGATAATAACAAAATGTAAAAACATTTACGATAAAAATAAACGTTTACAAATTATTAATCGTAAAATTCCATTTCTAAGATTAGTAATTATATAAGGTATGGACAAACAAATCATTAAAGCATGATTAGTGATCAAGAAAATATTTTTCTCTTAACCATCACATTTTTACAAAAGTATTTTCACAAAAATATATATACAAAATATTTTCTAATTAAAAGAAAAGTTTTATTTATAACATAAATTTGAAATTCAAATTTTCCCCCTAAAATGGAAGGTTCCATAACAGATACAACCTTCCCCACAAAAAGACAAAAACAAGAACGTAGTCTACTGGGCGGCCCTTTTATAGGTCTGGCGGCCCCTAGATATATCTGGGACCGCCAGGACCGCCTGCAGTGACCATTGGGTATTCCTTCTTATAAATACTGCTCCATTCCCAGCAGAAAAACATACCTCTTTGCACGAATTTTTCAGATAACTTTCTCTCTCTAAAAACCTTCTTTCTCTCTCTAAATCTCTTGATCACTAACATCCTTTGATCTTGTTTCAAGTGATTTAATCTCTTCTTCTCATCTTTCCTCTCTATCAAGTGCAAGAGAAGAACATTCGTATTCACCAAAAAATGAATTGTTATTTAGTGATCTCTCATCTCTTCTTCTAAGTATCAAATCTCTATTGTAATTATCTTGTGTAATTATGTGACTCGGATTGTGTGTAAATATGATAGTGTAGAGCTTGTGAGTGTATAGTGTTTGTGAAGTGGTAGATTGGTTCTAGCTAAGATTAGGACTCGACATTTAGCTTAGTGTTGGAAAACAACGTAAGCGACGTGTAAACGGTTTTCTCCGCCTGAAGGGAGCTTGTTGACATAGTGAAATCTCGAGTAGGATACTCGGGGAGTGAAGTAGGGCGAAGAAGAGCTTCGTAGCTGAACCACTATAAATCTTGGTGTCTTGGTTTGATTGTTCCTTCTCTCATATCTTTATTTGTTGTGATTGTTATTTAGTACTAGTTTAGATATTTACTTTGTTGATTTATATTGTTGATTGGTTGAAAATACAACTTGAATCTAACTATTTTGAAAGCAAACTATTAAACGTAAAAAGAACTTGTAAACTATTCAACCCCCCCCCCTCTAGTTTCCATAGTAGATATCGCCACTATTGTTGTATAGTATGTATATTATGGATGATTGGGTGTTAGCTGTTACGGGAACGCCAACTAAGGTTTATTATTGTTAATCTATGATCAAGACATCTATGAGTCTAATTCATGTATACCCAGAGCGTGAGTTTCCGCGTTAAAGCGTGAGTTAGTCTATGATTTTGTGTCTTTCTCATGGGCATGGTCGAGAAAGTATATAGCAACATTGTTCCTTATTTGTTTAGATTTAATCTATTTGTTTGTTCTTTTTATTTAACACCTATTATATACTTCCCATACCTAGTCCCTAACCTTTGTTTTGCTCAAATGAGGAAGTAAGCAATCGCATATGTCTCATTCATGGATTTGTCTATGTATGTGCGGTTTTGTCTCCCTTGTTGGTGTATTACTATTGGTAAAGGATTGGAAGATTCCATACCTTATATTGTTCTTCATCTTAACCTTTGGTTTTATTCGAATGAGGGGGTGAGCAATCATGTATATCTATTCTATGGATTTGGATGTGTATATATGGTTTTGTCGCCCTTGTTGGTTCACTACTATTGGAGAAGATTACTAGTCCTATTCTTTAGCTTATTCGAGTTAAGGAGTGAGCAATCACAAGTGTCGCGGTCATGGATTTGGGCGTGCATTTGTGGTTTTGTCATCTTTTCTGGAATATTGGTATCGATAGAGATTAGAAAGAATGATCAACCCTTAGACCTTAACCCAGTTTACCTTTTTAGGCTTGTTACTCCTTAGCTTTAGTGGTGGAGATGTGTATCATTGCCAAGCTTATGATAGAATACTCGTCACGATCAAGCAATTGAGCGAATTACTTAAATGTTACCACATAGATTAATTGAGTGATTTGAGTGTTTTCATTTTCCCTTTTTGTGAGGTGTTTGGTTGTGTACTAGTAATTAAGCAAAAAAATGTTTAAAGGAAAAATCTTAAACCTTGGTTTGGGATACATTTTCATAAGTTTTCTAAAGTCTACTTGATGACAAGTAGGATTCAAGTGGGGGGGATTTTGATGACATCAAATAACGTCTATTGTATAGCATCATTTATCCCAGCTAAATTGCTCGTTTTACATTATTTATGCATGAATTGGTACTTAATTGCTTATATTTGTTATTTACAGTAATTATCGAGCAATTGGTGAAGTTTAGCTAAAAGGGGCGTATTTTGGAGCATAAACAAAGAGTTCAAGAAAGTCCTCTGATTCTGACAACCTATACGTCGTATCATTCTAGAAGCATACGCCGTATCCAAGACTTTGACGAACTAAAAGACCATTGCCTGACTTTGAAGAATACGTCGTATCCACATCAACTATACGTCGTATATAATACTTTGGTCAACAAAGAAGAACCAACTGGTTTTACATCAATACATCGTATCCATCAAGAAGATCCAGCGTATTCGTTCCCTAACTTCACAAAGACATCCATGACGAGAAGACTCAATACGCTGTATCCAGAAGCTTTCATACGCCGTATTAAGAGGAGGTTGATGAATATTTTGGAATATTATAACCGTGGAGTCAATGCTAAATACCCCAATACGCCGTATCCCACATCAGCCAATACGGCGTATCGACCTTTTTCTAGACTTTATACATATAAAACCCTAAACTCAGTTTTAGGTATACTTTTAACCACCAAGTTTGATTTTCAGAAGATCTAAGAAGCCAAGAAGGTCCAGCAACATGCTTCAATCCATAAGGAAACCCTTGTAATTTCTATACTCTAAATAAACATTCAGTTTTTGGTATCGTTCATTATCGTTTAGTTTACCTTAATCGTCCATCTATGACATTTGTATTGATTATAATGGCTAAAGGTATTAGCCATGTTTATGATAATTTAATGTTTGGTTTTTTTATGTCGATTGTATGCTCATTCGTTATGTGTTGATTATGTTTATCAATTTATACTTGTTTATGTGCTTAAGTATGCGACCTGTCATTTAACCGGATCTAGGAATACAAATAGAGTGTTAGCTAGATGCCGAGATAGATCTCTATATCTGCAATTTATACATCTAGAGTAATAGGATCACAAATATTGACCTGTCTTTGCCCTTAGTTTAGTGAACAAGTTAGACTAGCAGGTGACCTAGGATTAACAAATGACGTTCTGATTCTTTGAGCAACGATCTGAACAGTGGACTACTAGTATATAAAGAGCCGTTAAGCAATAAGTTAGTAAAGTCTCCATGAGCTAGGATTCGATAAGATCACCATTATTTTCTCCTAAGATAGATTATAATCAACAATGTATGTTGTATGTGGATTTGGTTAATTGTGACATAATTGCCAAGTCTAGGGTTTAGGAAGAAGTACCGTCTAAACATAGGAATGATATGCCACCAACGAGATAAGACAATCATTGCACTTATAAACAAGACCTGCATTTTATTAGATTAAATATGTTTAATACGTTTCCCTTACATTAGGCTTGACCGCTTCTTTATCTTCTGTCTATCAACTTGTGTATGTTAACTGTCATCAAACTTAGGTTAGAATAACTAAAACTCGTGCCAGTCTCTCAGGCTGAAACCCCCCTTGTGTTAGTTTAGGATTAACTTAGGTTTAACATAGAATAGAATAATTTAGGACTAACTTAGATAACTAAAATACTGATAGATTTAAGCATTAACACTCTCGCTCTTAGTGATCGACACCCTACTTACCAACGAACCTACAACTGATCGGGTACACTGCCCGTTAGTGTTGTTTTTTAGGTAAAGTAGGCAAAATATAAATAGTAAAACTTGTAAATATAAATTACCTACGCACAACGACATATCACCCGCAAATGCTTAACTTTCCTCCTTCTTTCATACAACTTTTGGCTTATTTTTGCCTTATTATTTTTTCCTTACTTTTCGTACTTTTTACCTTGGGGATACATATTCTCCCCTCATACTTATGATAACCACACTATTTCAAACGAAACAAGAAGTTTGCAACCTTCGAACTTCATCATAATAGCCATACCAACATTTACGCGCATTTCATACGTAAAGACAAGGTGTCTAACAACCAACCGTATAAACTTTTAACAAGGGTTAGGTTTAGGCTCATGGTTGTATATTTTTGTATTTTTTGGATTTATTGAATTGAAATAGATTGACTCAACAGGTTTTACTAAGAGTATCTAGCACTAAAGATGAGTGCTAACAAGCGGTTTATTGAGTGGTTAGCTAATCGGTGTAATTAGCTAAATATTTTAAGCACAAGTTCTAGAATTAACAAATCACCAGCACATTCATACACAAACAAATCAAGCATAAAAGATGTATGCTAATAATAATAGGCTCAAAATCCTCACATTTTCAGTGGTAATAAGTATAATATGCTAGCAATGTTATTGATCCAGAGTCAGATTGCTTAAATAATTAATGAAACGGTCTATCTTCTAAAAATTAAGTTTATATCAATATTTTTATTACTAGTTTTTATTTTTTCTATTTAAACATAAAAAAATTTGTTTGTTTATGAAAAATAGATAAGCATTGTTTTAATTTTCAAAATTTTAATTTAGTGTTCCTAGGAATCCCCCCCCCCCCCTCATACTTAATATGATCATTGTCCCTAATGCAATAAATATTATAAAGAAAAGATAAATGGGAAAATTAACATAGGATAATACTTCCCTTATTGTATGAATGTGATGAATTCAGCAAAATTGTACGAAGCTAATGACAGCCTTCGTACAGGAATTCATACGACTTTTCATTCGTCTTTTTTTCACCCTGCAAAATAGAATACAAACAAACAATACACACAATAGAATACACACCCAAATAAATAATAATAATAATAATAATAATAATAATAATAATAATGTTTGAAATTGTTCCAGATACATAACCCAACAGACGGTCACCAAACTCCATTTTGTGTCCTCTCGACACCTACTGCTGCTCATCATAACCGGGTGGTGCATACTCTCCATTCAACTGCACTCTAAAATGCCCAACCATGTGCTCAAAAACTCCAACGTATCGATCAAAATGATACGACTACCTACGTGCCATACGCTCAAGCAAACCCTGTCGAACCTCCATACGACCCATCATATCAGTCAAATCCTGTAATGTCGAACGTGGGAGTCAAGGCATAGCAAACCTCGAGATCTCAGAAGCTGGGTTATCTGCAATCAACCTCCTATCAAGTCCAATCAACTCCCAGAGAGTGGTAGCATCCAAAGTCCTACAGATAATCGGAGATCTAAGACCATCCAAAACATCATCAGTAAGAAGCCGCAACTTCCTTGCCAGCTTCATCATAAACTGCACGTAAACAATCTAACTCCCCTCTTGTGTACCCTTTCCTTTCCTCTTCATCCACCTAGCAATCTCCCAAGCAACATACGCGTACCTTTCATGGGTTGTATCCTCAAACATACTCAAAAACCACAACTCATTCCTCTAAATGTTATCATACCCAGTCGTCTTCTAACATAAACCATACGTGATCATTTTCTGTAAAATCCTCAAAATCAAACTCCTAGTAGTGTGCGCAGCACTCCTCGATAAGCGCAACTAATCCTCCATGCTAACCCTAGTCCAATACTCCTCAGCTCCAAAATAAGCCTCATCACGTAAACCTCCTTGAAAATAAACTTCAAAACCTTCCTCCAAAATCTCCTCACATTTATATAACCCTAAGTGACGAGCAAACTCCAATAAACTCATAAAATGAGTAACATTTCTCATTTTTAGGTCGTTTACGACTTCAATTATTCCATTATTTATTTTTAGAATTTTATGCGTCCGCTTTTAATTATTGTCGTATAGTTAAATCGCGTAAACTAAAAATCAACATTCAACGTAAACGGACATCAAACAAGTCAAAGTTTACATCAAGCAAGTGTTATATAACTATTATGAGAATAATTATTAAACTTTTCATATTTTATTTTTTTTGGTTACGTAAAAAGCTTACGTTCGCAATAAAATACGTTTAGGCATACCCGGAAGCACCTAAACTCATCTATACTCAAACCAATGCTCACTTTTATACTCTTAACACAAAAATTAACTTATTTTTATATCATTAACCCTCATAGGGCCGGTCACACCCTAACACACTTGTAAACAAATTAATTCCTTTTACATTATGGATATTTACCAACATGTGCTTAATTTAAACTTAGCAAAGCCTTGTACAAACCCTAATTCATTAATGAAATGTACTAGGCTATCTAATACAACTCATACAAGATCAAAACTTGATCTTTTGCCCTCCTAGCTCACTACACAAGTACAAGACAAGGACACACATATCTTCCCTAAATCTTGTACAAACTTTGTTTCATTAAGGATGTGTACTTAGTGACTAGTAGCATCTTTCACAAAATCTTGTTTTGATATTTTGTCCCCATTTCTTCACGTCAACAAGGACGGTTTAACATATGAAATCTAGCATAAATCTTGTACAAGTTTAAGCTCATTAAGGTTTGGTACTAAGAATCTAGTGAAATCTTACATAAGATCAATCTTGATCTTCTTTCCTTTCTCTTGTTCACGTCAAGTAATATAAGAGAATCAAATGTGAGCTTAAAACTCCTAGTCACTAGCTAAGTACTTGAACCTAGCCCTAACTTAACCA